>CAJNOL010001403.1:43723-65974 GCA_905250125.1 Rotaria sordida | reverse complement strand
AGATAAAACAGGATTTTTAAATATTAAAAAATCAGTTTATCGGCACCATGATAGACAATAAATGACATATAAAGAATAATCGATGAAAGTGAAGTCTTAATTGGATTAGAACTCTCTATACCATTTAAAAAATACGGTATCATCGATTTTCGATCAAGTAATCACTTATTTAGTACTCCGTTATTGATTCAATCGAAATAATTTTTTTCACACAATAAAACTTAGAGATAAATCATTTGTTGTCGATAGTTTCCTTTTTCATCTTAAAATATTTCGTTAAATTGACAGCAAAAATCATTTTTACATATATATATAATGATTATTTTATAGGCAAATTTTCTAGAATTGAATTTGAATTTTGGAATTCTTTTCTCTCTTTTCGATATGATAGACTAATCATAAATGTATTTTTACCAATATGTCGAAGTTTGGAAAGGACCATATGCAATCATGTTTGACATAGATATCCATCGCGACTGGAAATCTGCTGTTGTCGCAAGAATATTTTTCGAAACATCTCTCGCACAGTGGTAGCAGCAGTACTGCCATGGAAATCTTTGCTGTATGTAGTACAGTATAGAAATGATGCTTGTATCTGAACTCAAATAAAATGCATTGAATACATACTATATATAAACATAGGATATTCAATTAGGTTTTATTGATTAAAAAGAAATCAATCATGTTTAGAATAAAAATGTGAGTTGTTTTAGTCATTTTCTTCTGCGTTTTTCTCGATGATGGCTGTGCGAAGAACCACTCATTAAGAGAAACATCAACCGTCATTTTTGTATATATATGTATGCATTTCACAAATTCATAAGTTATAGTCGTTTCACTAAAATTTTAGCTCCCAGTACGATATCCACACCAAAGTGAAACGAAAGTAGTTCGATCCGATATTCTGTCTATCAACAAGTCTAATGAAATAAGGAAACATCACCTGTTTTAATTGAAATTTTTCGCACATTCTAGGAAGCAGCCTATGGGCACAAGCGCTTCTAGAATTTTCTTAGTCTCACTGAAGCCGAAAACTCTGAATCAGTTGGGGTAGTTCCGTCGTCAGCTGATCGGCTTACACTAGTGGCGTATTGACTTTTCTTTATTGTCATCGGACAATGATGCGTAGCAAGCAGAGTCGGCAAAACGGTTCCAGTGTAGGGTAGGCTCAACTGTTCAGCCAAACTAACCCAGACAACGAGTTAAGAAGTGGTTTTTTATATTTATTTATAATCGTAAATGCTGTAGGCTTGCTTGCTAGATTTATTTAATGCTTTATTGTTTCGAACGAAATCCGAAACTAACAAAGTAACAGAGAAATACTGTTAAAAAAACGATAAAGGAACAGACTAAAAAGATCTGATTACAAATCATGACCAAAAAGTTTTTTCTATACTGAGGTTTTTAAAAAAACCAAGACACATGCTGTTCAAATCAAGAAAATCTAATTTTTCTCTATGAATATGAGAAATCATAATATGATTTAAACATTGTTGAATCACTACATAACACTAAGGAATCGTTCAGCAGTGCCTATTTGTTACAAGCATTGTCAAATATCATCATAACAATTTACCGTATTCAATAAAATATAGTTTTACCAATTTATTATGTATTTAAAAGATAATATGTGACCTAACTTTGTAACGACCCGTCATCTGTTCGAAGAAAATGGAAATTAAACAGTAATAGAAATTTTTTAAATTTAATAGAGCCTACTTAAGGCTTTATCTATCCAATCTGCCAGCCTAACTAGACCTCGTGGCTCTTCCGTCGATGATATAAAGGTCGCAGCTTGTATACATAAGAACTTAATCGAAGAGAAAAGTGGTCGATATCGGAGTCCGACTCAGGTAGCGGATCATAAAAATTTGACTGGTGCCGGATCCGCACCCTCAGTGTCTAATCTTTACCATTGAATATAAGTGAACGACAGTACATAATTTGAAGATTTTATTTGTTATTAGCGCCATCTATAAAGTCTCAAATCAATATTTAGTGTTCGTGAAAATATTTTATTTTTTTTCTCGTTGAACAAATTCTGATCGATTATAATCACTTCAAAAACCAAATGATACCATATGACAGTTGCTAAACAACTAGAAGTATTCGGAATTTCTCAATGGTATGTTGGATTTTCATTTAAGACAAAAAAAAGAAAGGCGAGATTGATTAATCTTTATAAGTAATAAAATGGTTGAAGAAGCACTTTCTAATTTTGGTTTATTTATTGATGATGAAAATAAAATTCGTTTAATTGATCCGGAAAGAGTAACTGATTCGGCTGAATTACGTGATGAATGCAAAGATTTTATTGATAGTAAATTTATTTAATTTTTCATTTAATATTCATTTTCAAATTATTTATTAAGATGTACTTGAATTCAAAAAAATTGTTGATACATTAATTGAAAAAACTGAAGATTATTCAAAACAAGTCGAAATAGCAAGACTTAAAGTAAGTTTATTTCACAAATTCTTTCCATTCAGTTAATTGATACTATTCCGATAAACAGTTTTTTTCCTTCATTTATTTAAGAAAATTCATAAGTGAAATGCATTCATTTTCTATAAATCTTGTATTTTTAAATTTTAGTCGATTGGAGCCAAGAATATGTTAAAATCGTCGGCTAAATATCGAGAATTTGAAAAACAACAATTACAATCATTAATTAAAGAAAAAATGATTGAACTTGATCGGTATATATCAATATCTTTTTTTTCTTATAATTAATTGAATTATTTTGTATTTAATATAGACTTCGAGTTGAATATGAATCATTACAAAAAACTGAACGTGAACAAAGTGAAAAAATGGAACAACTTTCATTAAAAGCGTATGTATAAATCTTTCTTTTTTTCTTATTCTTCATCATCTAAATAGTTTTTCTTTTTATTTTAGAGCATAAATAAAATATTTTTTTTTCAATAAATTTTTCTTTTTCTCTATATGTTTGTTTATTACAAAAATAAATTTTAGATGTTTATACTTATTACTTTATGGTTTCTATTATTTATTCAAAATATTCAATGTCAAAATCTAGCAGTTAATCCAATAAATACTGGTACTGAAATATGTTCATGTAATTTAAACTATGGTTTATGTGATGTATCATGTTGTTGTGATATTGATTGTTCACCAGATGATATCAAAGGATTTAATTGTCATCATTTGACAACAAATGAAGATATTAGGTAAATTAGATATAAAGCTCGAATGAAGATAAAATGTAAGAAGATCATTAAATTGATAGAATCATATTTGACGATGATAGAAAAAAGTCGATTTTTCTATATAAAAATGATTGAAAAAAAAAAGAAGGCTGTTAGCATAATCTTTGTGAGATTAAAATATGAAATACAATGTTGCTGCTCTTTCTAATCATACAGAGACTGTTTCATTTTATGTATTTTGGGATACACTTCTTCGCAAATGCAATATGAAAGTCTGTGAAGAGGATGTCCGAATTTTTACTCCTAAACTTTAACATTCATGTTTCACGAAATAATTAATTTTAATAAGCCTTGCTTTTTTATTTGAATTCTATTATTAAACTCATCGAAGTCATAAGATGAAATTTTTTGTAATAAAAAAACATAGATCAAATTTATATCACTATTTTCAATAATTCATTTAGTTTAATTTCATTAAAATCTACAACACAATCAACATGTTTTAAAAATATACCAATATTTAAATCAAATTCACCATATACTATTGAAAAACAAGATAATCTTGTTTGTATTGACAATGAACGAAGTTTGTTATTATTATTATTTCTTTTTTTGATTTATTTTAAACAATTCTCTTCAGATATAGATATGAATGCTGCTTATTATCAACAAAAAATAAATCAAATATTAGATTCAAGTACTTTTCCACGATCAATTAATTTCGATAATAGTGTTTCATCACCACTTGGAACACCAATTGAATTAACTAACTATCAAGTAAAATATATAATTCAGTTGAATGAAGTACGACCGAGTCAAGCCGAAAAATTTCGGATAAAGATAGACACTTGAAAACAGGAATCCATGATCAGATCCGTAGGCTGGATTGTTTTAGTGAAGGTCGAAACTAGTGTCCGGCGTGACCAACTTTTTTGGTCACGGTCACGTCACGGTCACGAGGGGTTGATCACGGGCTGGGCTCACCGTGACCGTGACCGTGAGTCACGGCCCTTTTTTCTGGTTTCTTAACATGAAAAAAACCTTTCCAGAAAGAGCAATTGCAAAGGTTCCCTAGGGAAAATCTTTGATGTTTCCGTACCAGGTTCTTTATGGATTCAGTCAGCATCTTTCCAGAATTCACTCTTTTTTTCCTGAGGAAACGATGAAATCCTGAAAGAAGTGTGTAGCCACGGAATTTCAAGATCCCAGCAGGATTCGAAAAAGGATTACATCAGGACCCTGACCAGGTTACCATTATTGTTTAACCTGGAATAATTTGGAAAACAAGATGTGGTTGTGGGTATGAACAGAAGTTCTACTTGTATTAACTGACAACAACAGTCACTAATATGGTCTCTTGTTGACTTTTTGTTGCGACGCTCCTCAGTTTTAGCTGCAAAAGTTGACTGGATTCTTGTATCAAGATCCGCATCAGATCTTGTCTAAAATTTGATAAGATCTTGAGAGAATCCTCTCCATTATCCCTGTTAGGATCCTAAGCAGGATCATGAATGAATCCTTGAAGGATCTTGTATTCATTATCTACAAACACATCTGGTCAGATACGGAAAGAAATCCTAAACAGAATCCTGTATAACTGTGAGAAATCCCGGCAGCAGGAATTATCAGGAATTGAGCCGGGATCCTGAGGAAAATTTGATAAGATCTTGGAGATTTAGAATCCTGACAGATCCTTGCAAAATTTCTCAAGAAATGAACAGGATTGAGACTAGGGTTCTGTTTGCTATTAAAAGTGATGATCGGAGGAGGGTAGCTTCGCGTAGGTGTCCGTGCTTCCCCTCAGGAGTTTCCAAAATCACGAATACTAGAAACTTCCAAATTATTCATAAAAACTGATGAGCGGGTGGGAGACGGTAGCTTCGCGAAGGTCCCCTTACTCCCCCTCAGGGATTTCCAAAATTTCGAGAAAGTTCCCGTGACTGACCGTGACTCACTGATAGTCACGGCAGTCACGCCGGTCACTAGTCGAAACCGGACATAGTTACCGAATTCCTGCTTCGAGCAGAAAATAGCTATAACCGCGTAGAGTTACTCATCGGACACGATCATCATAATACTACTTTCAAGTTTATAACAGTTTCCAGCTGGAAAATCCCAAAATCGGAGTCATTTTTCTGAGAAACTTCTTTTTGTTTGTTGTACGAATTCGAAAAAAAAATAATGACTGAATCTTTGTTTTTCTGACCTATGAAATTCTTTAAATATAAGTTGATCAAATCAAAATTCAAAATAATCATATGAATCAATACTTACAATTGTTTGTTTTATTTTATACATTGAATAACTTGTTTTTATATATATATAAGATAATTGCAAATATTATAGGCAGGTACTTCGATATTCAGATATATTTCGACAACTAATATAACAAGTTATTATGCATTACCAATAGCACTTTTCAATAGTCAAACATGTTCAGGTTTACTACCGATAAGTAAATTTAATTTCTATAAACAATTAAAAAAAATGTATAATGGATATTTTAATCATTTTTATTTAGCTTATATGAATGATTTTAAATCGACATGTGCTCAACCAATAAATGAACAAATATGTCTTGATGCACTCAATCCTGCGAAATATGATAATACGCTTTGTTTTCTTACGGTAAAATGATCAATAAATAAACTATTTTCATAGGTTTTTTATTTTATTTTTTCTAGAATCCAGAAACTCTCATCAGTATTTTGTCTTTTTTTGCTTATATATACATATATGTATCCTTGTTTTTTCTTTTATTTAGGCGATAATCGAAGTTTTATTTGTTGTAATGGACCTAGTACTCCCTCAACCTGGACTGGTTCTACTTGTTCAAATGCTCTTCGAACTGTAAGATAATTAAGATAAATGTATATATGTATATCAATCACAATTGTATTTTAGTTAACAATGACAATTTTCTATTTAAATCCAACTGGTATAGTTAGTTGTAGTATTATTTTAAATACTACCAGTGGAACATTGAACAACGCAATACAACAAACATTTACTGTTCGGTTTATTAAAGTAAATAAGAAGAATAGATTTGTTTTTTAAACATATCTTTCGAATATTCTTTTATGATAGAATGGATCAATAGCATCAACAACATTACGTAGTGGAAATCCAGGTTATATACAAGGTGCTCCTATTATAGCTGGTACTTCAAATGGAAGTTATATTGAGTGAGAAACGAATTGATAATTTCCTTTTTTTCTTTTTAGAAAACAATAAAAACAAATTTTTTTTCTTTGTCTAAAGTATATCAGATTTTACCATTCTCCAAGCATCAACAGACAGATCTTGTTCTGACGCAACTCGTATACCTATTCGTTTTGGTGAAAATGTTCAATCAATGTGTCTATTTAGGTAAAATTCTTTAAATTGCAATCTTTCTTATTCAAGTTTTGAATAGAATATAGGTATCGAATGGAATATAAGAAATCGAATTTTTCTCAAACTTTAATATGCTGAGGACATATCTTATTTTTAAACTGAATTCGATACAGTTGTAGGTACCTTTCAATTTTCAATAATCAATAATTTTATCATTGCTTTCTTCATAATTAAAAATGAACGGACGTTTTGTCATAGGCCTAGGATATTTGTTGACTATATGGTATTTCAGGTTGCTCAATTCTATCCTACAGAAACTGTCTCGCATACTATCGAGTTTTCAATGTTTCACAGATAAGATCTTTCGGAGCAGCAGGGACTTGTTGTCAACTGGCAAGAGTGTTCCCTAGAATAATCTATTTTCCTATATGACGAGACCGGTATGTTAACGATATTTTAATAATACTCAACTGTCCTATTAAAATTTTTTATGTAGTAATGATCGACACAAAATTCTTGATGAAACGATATAAATAATTCCTTTATAAACGGAAAAAAATTTTAGTCTACCAGATCTTGCAGGGAGAACTACGAAAATTATGATTATCGGAAGGAAATCGACTAGTTTTATTATTTCTTTTTCAAATTTTTATTCCGAGTATCTAGATTTGATTTATGCATTAAAATCTAGAAGAATCTATAAATATCACATATTCATTTCAAAAATAATTTTTTCTATACCCTCCTCCAAGGGTTTTGAGGCCAAAAATTTTTTTCATTCATAGAGAAATTGTGCTGATTATTGATACATAAAAAGCTTCACACTGATATTCACTTGTTCTATGATACGGAATTGAACACACTGGAATATCATATAGTCAATAAATATCCTAGGCCTATGACAAAACGTCCATTTTTAACTATGAAGAAAGCAATGATAAAACCATTGATTATTGAAAATTGAAAGGCACCTACAACTGTATCGAATTTAGTTTAAAAACAAAATATGCATAAGTTTATCTTAGAGAACAGAATGTATATGAATACTATACGAAAGACTATGATAATTTCTCGTAATACAAATAGACTATAGTATTTTGTTGTTTATTATTCATGAATGTGGTATAAAGAGACTTTCATGAGCTAGAAAAAAAGGGCACTGCAGTCTGACATACTTTTTCAAATAAAAAAATAAGGGCCCATTAGAATCTATCGGGTCCAGGTCCGAAAATTTTGGACTCGATGCTGACAAATATGATACCGTGCAGAAGACATTTTCATTTTTATTCACGAAGATTAATTTGTAAGAGACCTTCGATTTTAATATTATCTGTTAGAGCTTACTGGAAAAAAAATATTTTAGAGCTTTCGAACTCGATGAAAACTAATGAGAACAATCTTCATAATTGTTTCAAATCTTTTTTTTTTTTGTTCTTAAAAAGTAATATATAAGTGAATAAATAAAATTTTTTACTTAAATTGAACATTCTCTTTTATATTTGAATATTTTTTTCATTCATTTTTCATAGTCCGATTGTTTCCGAAGTTTGTCCAAATCAAACTAATCTGCCAAATATTTTTATGCCTTTCAATTCTTTTAATCTCTATGTGGCTGCTTATGGCAATCCAAATCCATCAAATATTACTGGTTATTGGCTACCTGTTACATATTGTATATTTGAAATAGGATCTTCTAATGAACCTGTATGTCAACAAGGTTCTATACCAAGTTCATCTACAAATCAATGTTATATTCGACTAGACATTCAAATAGCTTATGCTAACATTGGTTCTGTTACTAATCCACAACCTATTCTTGGTGCAGTTGTATTTCATTATCAAAGTGTAGTAAGTGGAAAAAATCTTTTCGTTCAATTTTTGTGAAACACGATCTAACAGGAATGTTGAAGTATAGAGAGTAGAAATTCGCACACCCAATCCCTTCTCCAACCGATCATGACAAACATTACCATGAAAACTCCACAGACCAGACTCTAATCTGTTTAAGGGTTTGGAAAAATCCTAGGCTTAAAAACTGACCAAGTTTCTGTCGTTTTCCAAAGAAAGATCTATGGAATAAACTTTCTTAACTAACGGTTTCTGAAAAAGTTGTGTTCAGTGTAGTCTAGTTCCAAACTCGATGAAATTTTCATAGAATGTTTTGCTTTGTCTGATACGTCTACACGTTTAGTATAAATCCTTCTGGACTGAGATTCAAGTTTTCTGAAACAAATCTTGGTTTCTAAAGGTTGGCATTTTTACATTGAAAATCTTCTTTTACAAATTTCAGTTTTTTTTTTATTGAGTACTGGAAATTTATGTTTCTATGAAAATAAAATACGTTTTTGATAGAAAATAAGTCATGTCCGTGTGTTCTATAGAAATTCCTCTTTGTACTTTGATTAGCAACAGTAGTTATATTGTGTTTCGCATTTTTAGCTTGTAGACATTTCGCTAATTGGTAATTTTTTTCTTATTAAACGTTTGTTATCTTTCTATAGACTAGAACATATACAACAACATTAACAACACCATTATTAATAAGTCAAAGTGTTACTTTTCAAGATATATCAAATGCACCTGTTACTCAAGGAGATCAATTACCACGACCTAATGTTCGTATACCAGGTGATTTCTTTTATCCATTTACTCTTAATCGAGCAGCAAACTCTATTGTATTTTCATCATTTTTTAATTTTTTAATCATTTTTGTTTTTATTCTCATGTAGATAATTTAATTTTAAATAGAATAAATCGTTTGTTTTTTTGTTGGTGTGTAACATTAAAAAAAGTGAATAGATTTAATCTTTTCATTGATAACTTGACTGTCTATGTATATCTTCGTATTTGTGATTGTCTCTATTAATTATTCATAATTATACAATAAAACACAGTTGTCTGTCCATCCGTCTGTTACCAGATCAAAGGTCATAGGACAAACACTTCCGGAATTTTCTAGAACTATCCAAAACGATACAGAGTTAACAGGAACTCTATTTCCTATTCAAGGTAGATATACCATAAGATGCAGTTCGTTCTGTACTTTCTTCCTATATACAGTATATTTAAAAATAAAGGGAGTAACGCAACAAAAGCAAAGGGAGAAAATTCAATTCGCTCGTACTGTAACAAACTAAATAGTGCATATAGTTCCAAAGCTTCAGAGGGTGTGGATGTGATCTGAGAGACAACCCACATCCCTATAACAAAGTTTGCTAGTGTAGAATATACATACAACCTTATGATCTTCCCCCCCTTCTAGCCCTTTCTTTTCTGTGGAATTGGTTTCATTCATTATATTTCTTCGTTACATTGTTTGTTTCTATCTTTCTATTTATCATTAAATTTCCTGTAAATACGTTCGAGTGTTATAATAAAATAGAGAACATCTTATAATGAAGCATATTGAAAATTTAGAAATCATATAATTAATTTTATTTTATTTATATTTTTTCAATAAATTTTATAACCAAATCAAACAATATTTCATATTGTATGATTAGGAAATAGAGAATGTTTTGTTCTAAAAACATCTCTTTCCTTTTATATATCATTCTAAGTATATCATTCGTAGGAACACTTTTTTTGCTTTTATCGTTGTTTGTTTTACAACTAAAAAGAAATAATAGTCATGTAATATGTGATTTTGCATTAGCTGCATTTGAACGTAGTTTATTAAGAAGTTCTTCATCAGTTTTAGTATAACATTCACTTGCTGAATTAGGTTGAAGAATATCTAAAAATAAATTATTTTTATTTTTTTTTCCTACTTAACAATAATCTAAAATGACATACTTGGTGTTACTTTTCCAGTTTGATATCGAAATTTACCACCTGTTAATTTAACAATATCTTCACAAATATTAAATGCTTCTTGAGTAACTACTGTATGCTAAATAAATAATTTGAAATATAAAACACTTAGTTTGACGTCCAAAAAAGAAAAAATGAAATTATTCTTACTGAAAAATCTATTTCACGTAATATACTTGATTCATTTGCTTTGATACAAAGAAAAATAGCAAGTGCACCATCACTAT
Organism: Rotaria sordida; assembly: GCA_905250125.1. Lineage (NCBI taxonomy): Eukaryota > Metazoa > Rotifera > Eurotatoria > Philodinida > Philodinidae > Rotaria > Rotaria sordida. The sequence goes on along the minus strand of CAJNOL010001403.1, from coordinate 55,424 downwards.
TTATTTGATTATCAGCAATCTACAATAAATATTACTTGTTTTTTTGTTTTTTTTTCTAAATCAAATATAAGAAGAAAATCTAGCAAAGAATTACTTTAAGAACTTGTAACGAATCATTTGAAAGTAATCCAAGTGCTATACCAAATGCATTTGATGTATTAAGACGATTTGCACTAATATTAAATTCTTCTAATGCACCATTTTGTTTAATACAATCTCCTAAAATTTGTCCACCATCTGGTCCAAAACCGTTCATTTCAAGATTACATCGTTTCAAACGAACATTTTCCTAGATTTTAAATAATATATTTTATATTTATAATAAAAAAAACAATTAGAAATAAGTTTATACTCTAATTCCATTTGCAATATCAATAGCACTACGTCCTCGAATATTATTCCAACTTAAATCAATCGATTCTAAGGAATCATTACCACCTATAAATATTGAATCGGCATATATATATATATAAGACTTAGAAAACAATATCTAATGAAATATCTTACTAATATATGCACCAAGTACTTTACCACATTCTTCACCAAAACAATTATGACTTAAATTCAGTTCACGTAGTATTTTACTTTGCTATCCAAAACAAAAACTGTTAGTACAATCTCTGCGAAATTAAAATGTGAAACACAATGTAGCTACTCTTGCTAATCACAGAGAGATCGCTTATCAACGTCTGTGATGTGAAAGGTATCTGACTGGACAAAGTACAATAGCCGGCTTATTACTTCTCACTCGTTTAGTTTCCATGAACATCTAATCATTATTTGAAAATGAGAAAAAATTTGCTGAATACAACGAATGTATACCTGAAATTCGTTTTTTAAAAACTCGATTTCGTCCGAGAGCTGTAAAAAAGTACGAAAAACGATAGTTAACTGCTGAAACTTTCGTTGACTCAATCTGAAAAAGATCATTGATATTTCAGATGCTACATGCAATAATTTCCTTATATGGCAATAGTTGATTTAGTTTGATCATATTTTAACTTATCAACTGAAGCTCATTATATATTTCTCTGTGGAAATGTAAAACTTAGAAATAGAAGATATCGTATAGGATGCACTCTGACATTATTCTGGCACTTGTAATCAATTGCCTTTTCTTTCAGAATTTGCTCGAGTAGAAGTCTAATTCTCTGTCTGTTTCTTTTCTCTTTTATTTATTTAAATATTAAGATATGTTACAAATAAAAATCTTAAAGTGTGTGTGTGGTACGTTTCAATCCTGAAAGTTTCGTCCCAAATTTTTCGGGATTCGGGACTGTTCCGTAGGACGCTGGTTTGTGATAGTCTCTGACTGGCATCCGTAAGGCGGGAAGTGTCCAAATTTTTTCTCCTATAGTTCAATACTGCTTTAAGACTGTGTTTCACAAAAAAAAAACGAATTTATGTTTACTTCGAATGCATCGACTAACTGAACAGCATCAAAATCATTAAATTTATTTCCTATCAATTATAAATATATAAACAATAAATAGAATTCATAAGAATATTTTTGTATACCTGATAGATTAATTTTTTTTAAATTACGATTTAATGTTAACATTTTACAAATTTCTCGAGTACCTTCACCACCACCAAGACAATTATCAGCCAGAGACTAATATATATATATATATATTAAATATGAAATTTTATTTTTAATTATATAAAATATTTACTAATTCTGTAATAAAATCATTTACTATTATCATTCGTGAAATATATTTTGCTGCTTGTTGTTGTAAATAATTTCCATCTAAGAATAAACGTTCAATATTAAGATTTGACTATTAGAAAAAAACAAAAGAAATCTATATTTATAATAAAAAATTATTCATACAGAAAGAGTTTTTGCTATTGCTCGAATATCATCAGTACTAAATTGATGATAACGTAAAATCATTTCTTTATTTTGTATATGTGCCATAAAATATGAACATGGAATGATCTTTGTATGTAAACATAATTCACGATATTGTGTTCTACCTGTTATATCATGATCGTCGTTAACAATAACATCTATCACACGAAAAAAAAAACAAGACGAAAATTTCCAGTTAAAACATTAATTTGAAAAATAAATTTAACCTGATTCAATATCAGTATCATAATCATCTTCTACTGATGATGCAATATTTTCACTGGATTCAGAAGATAAAGCATCATCAATGGTACTTGTATCATTATCAAGAATATTTTCCTCATCATCATCTATACCAAGAAGATGTGGTGATAATGGTTGTTCTTGCTCTGATAAAACAGTTTCTGATCGAGATTGATTTGGTGGACTTCGCTGTGGTAATTTCTTTTTTAGTTCTTCGACTATTGTTTCATAAATTTCATCTTGTTGCATTTCAGTACAAAATGTTTGTGGTAAAGTTGATACATCAGGTGAACTTAAGACTTCATCAATATTTGTTTCTTTACAAGATCCAAGCAAAAAACAAAAACTTTTCATGTATATAAAATATTTTTTTTTATTATCATACCATCAACTTCAGATATCATTCTTAATGGTTTAGAAACTTTTGATCCTTGTGGATTATCTCCGACATTAATAGATCTAGTCCTATTAGTTCTAGTATTATCAGATTTTGGTCTTGGTTGACTAATACCTTGTTTTGTTGTTGTTGAGTCAGGTGTTTTAAATGAAATTGTTGACAAACTATTTGTTCGGCCTGGCATTCGATTTGCATCTGTTTGTGCTCGCTAGGAATTCAAAATAAAAACAATTAATTAATATAAAGAAAAAAAAAGAACTACAAATTTAAATTTGAATACTTGTTGACTTTTAATAGACATATCTTAACTTTTCTTTTGTAAACAGGTTACACGTTATTAATCATTAAAATATGTGTTCGATTATTGTTATATTATGTTCTGTTTACACGACTATGGTGTCTACTGTCAATGGGCACGATTGTGTTGTTGTGATGAAAGCATACACATTTGCATGCGATTGAAAGGCATTACCTTTTTTTCTGTCTCTCTCTCTCTCTCTTTCACCTTCTTCGTCTCTTCAGTTTTTTATGTTCCGGTAGTGTGATGAAAGAATGCAAGAAGCGCTTATTATTTACTATACAATGTTCAGTTGTGTTTGTTCTTATATATATATATATAAATAGCTTCATTTTATTATTTTTCTTTGAAGGAAGAAAGAACAATTACAAAAATGTTGTTTTTTTTACATTAGAAAGAATAATTAAATTCTTTTTTTGTGTGTTATAATAAACTTTCATAAAGAAAATATATATGAACATTTTATTGTTTGATTGCAATTGTCGACAAATAAAAGAAGAATAATGTGTAGATTTAAACTGTAGCCTAGGCAATTAATCGTCATATAAATATGATTATAAAAATGTATCTCAGCTTGTTATTTTGTTTAGCATCGTTTGAAGAAAAACACTGATGCATTCTACAAATATTTGTTGTTAAGTAAACTATCGAGCAGAAAATCTTTTATTTTTTTTGTAATATTTGAAATGATCGATACAATCAAGTCGAGTTTTTATTTTTGTCGCACTTTTATTATAAACATTTGAAAAGAAAAAAAGAATTATTTAACTTATTGTTCAAAATGATGTTTTATTTAAAAGAAAAAAAAAAAAAGGAAATGTAATAATCATTTTTGATTGAATAAGTGAAAAAGAAACAATGTTAATTATCTATCTCTAGTTGATGTTGAACTCAGTTATTAAAAAAAAGAACTGTTAGTCTTTTCTACAAAATGATTAATGTAATCTCAGCATAGATATTTATTCAATAATTAATTCTTTAATAAACATAGGATATGTATCAATGTCATTTACATTCGAAAAAAGTTATAATATAAAAAATTATTGATTAAAGTAAACGATATAACACAACATTAAAATTGAATTCTTAATTCGATTTATCTAATAACTAACATATCGGGAACCTTAGAATCAAATCTACTCAACACAATGACATCCAATGAATGAGTTTCACTTAAGAATTGATCAATGCCATACGCATTGTAAATATAAAATCGTACAATTGTTGTTTTCATCATTATAAACAACAAGGTGTATCTATTACAATAATATAAATGCATAAAAAATGTTACTTTTTCTCTTTTTTTTTTTTGTAATGTCTGAAAAGAAAGAAAATAACATTTATGCATTAGTTTCCTATTTTTACTATAGATTATTAATGTATTATTAAAATTCGAGGTCTTGATACCATTATTATTTTTTCAAATCGTTAAAATTTTATTTTCTATGAATTTTAATTTTGTATGTAATATTACTTTAAGGTAAAAAAAACAAATATATATATATACACAAGAGAGTAACTTATGACCTTTCATTATTGATTGTACTTTTCTATTAAAATAATAATATCGATAGGTCAAGTCGAATGTATCTGTTTTGTTACAGATCAAGTAATATTTATAAATGATGGCAAATCGTGATAGAAATATTCATCTTGTTTCTATTTATTCTCCTCAACAAATCGAGTACGAAACAAACTAAAATTTTTTTTTTCTTTTTCTGATGCATCATTATGTGAAATACATATTATCAAAATATAGTGAAATGAAAACAGCAAGATGAAACAAACAGAAAGAGAGAGAGAGAAAAACAATTTTTCTTTTGTATTGTAATGATTTAATGGACTTAGAAACGAGTTTCATTATAGTCAGATCTATAATTGTTCATGAGAGAGAGAAAAAATAGGTAGAGAAAGGAGGACAATAACAAGAAAAAAACAACAATAGCAACATCTATGCATGTTTCATACCATTCATCGGTGTTTTTTATTACCAGAGAGAAGCGAACAATAATAATAAGAAAAAACCAGTAATGGACGGTGTAGCAACATCCTCTTATAAACTACCCAATGGACTTCGACATGCTCAAAGTATGGATAATGTTTCATGGGTTTCGAGTCCACGAAAAAAACATTGGCCAGTTATTGATGAGGTGAGATGATCATATTAGTTCTCATATATTGTTTTAGATCGACACACTTTTCTGATCATCATAAATCATCTGAACTACAATTACAAGAAAAATCTAAACAACAAATTTTTGTTGTATTATGTGCTAATGAAGTTTATTTAGTTTCAATAGACTTCAATTATCATGTTTTTCATATCAAATAAAATCAAACTTAGTCTATTTATAAATCATATTATTTAACAAAAACATTATTTTATAGAATTGTCCATTACACGGTTCTCGAGGCAAATGCACTTGTGCATCATTTGTTAACGATGATGCTAATGATGTAGGCAGCGATGGAATGGGAAGTTCTGAATCTCTTAATCGATCTTATGATTTCGGACAACGAAATAATGAAACTAATGACAAAAATGATGAACTTGTTTCTGCAAGTGTTAAACCATATAATAACAATCCACCATTACCAGATACTCAACGGTATGATTAATATTTATTATGAAAAACATAAAGATTTTCTTTTGATTTTTTTTTCTTCTAGAGATATTGTTGGTAATAATCTTCATTTTAGTTCAACATCGATTAATCATAGTTGGATCGATAATGAAAATGATCAATTAGCTGCTTTACTTCTCTATCGAGATGCTTTGAAAAGAAATTTAACAACAGCTACAAGAGCTGGAGGTGGTTTTCCAAGGTGATATGATAAAGATATATATATATATTCCAACAAAACAAAAAAAATTTTTAAACTCATTTTTAGAATGCGTCATGGTCGTATCGGAAGTCAATGGCGTCATATAAAACAAACAAATACATATTCTGGATCAAATCTTATGTTTATCGATGGTTTATTATATTTTAATAATTTCTATCATTAATTTTTTTGATTAAAATTTATTTTTCTAGGTACAGTACGAATTGATGATAGTTTTAAATATCCAATACCTCGTTTTGGTTATCCACCAATGAAACGACCACAACATAAATTTTCATCATCTTATAATGATTTATCTTTTACATCAAAAAATCCAGCAACACAATCATTAGATGCTTTAACTTGGTCACAAAGTAATACACTAAATCAACGTCCATCTTTAACACGACATTCAGATCGTTCTCAACATTATGTAAAAGATAATTTATCATACAGACCACCTGAATCAACATATAAAAAACCTACATGTAAGTATTGAAAAATAAAATATAATCATCAATTATTATCTATGAATATAGCAACAAATTATTCGACTATTAATAAAAAAGAATATTAAGTAAGTATAAATGTGTTATTTTGTATATATAAATGCACGTTTGTTGTGTAAAGAAAAATTAAGATCATCTATCAATGATATTGATATGCACATGAATTATTTGAAATAAAAAATCTTTTTTGTATCATAAATTTTAGGTAAAGCAACCAATACAAGAATATATAAGACCTGGCTTGGATTAAGTAATGCTATTCTTGAATTTTCGACAAAATTAACATGTATACTATGAATAAAAATCAACAAGCATCCATTCATTTTTTTTTTCATTTTATTACCTTAACTTATGTACTTTTTTTATTTTGATTTTCTGTCCAGTAACAAAAAAAATATAATCCAAAGTTTTTATCGAATTGCAAACCTTTATTCATCTTTGTTTTTGAAATTATAAAGATAAATATGAAAGTTGATTTGAAGAGAATTAATTAAAAATCAGATGATTATTTTTACAATAGCTCAAGTATGGCATTATCGATTAATGAAAATCTTAAGTTACTAGTTCAATGTAGTTGAATTTTTATTTTTCATCTCGAAATGTTCTGAAATGTCTTTTTTTTTATTCGTGGCAGTATGTCAAAATATGTATTCGTGTGAAAAGGTAACTTTACCATTCATGTGCAACATCTATCAGCTTCTCTCGTGACAGAATCGATGACGTAAACAAATTGGCTGATTTCTTTCTGCAATCGGTTTTATTTGTATTTGTATTCAGAAATTATGAGTCATTTATCATTGCTATTTTCGAATAGTAACTGATTTGAACGGCCTCTATGATGTGTGACGTTTATTCTTTCAACATGGTTTCAATATATATAGTAATAAAATTTTGTGTTTTTGGATTATTAAAATATAATTAATCAAATAAATATATGATAGTTAAATTAAGATTATATTTTTTCTCTAATGTCCAACTAATCAAAAATTTTAGTTTGGTTTAACAATTGAATATCAAGGTCGTGTCTTAATGAATTTCATAAGACAAAAAATGAATTCAACAATTATTCGTGTATGTACATTTAATTTACGTCGTGATGGTATGGATCGTGGTACACCGAATGATTGGGGTAAAAGACGGCCAATTATGAAAGAATGTCTTGAAAAAATGCAACCAAAAATAATTGGAACACAAGAAGGCACTGTATCACAATTAAATAATATTTTAGATGATCTTAATGAGTAAAATATTTTTGCTAAAATATAATAATAATTATTCTATATTATAGATCAGCAAAATGTTGGTCATGGGTAGGTAAAGAAGCTGATGAATTACATGCAATAAATGCTATATTTTATCGTCATGATTTATTTTCATTTATTTCATCTGAAACATTTTGGTTTAACGAATATCGAACAAAATTAGGTCCTGCTTGGGGTTCAAAACATTCATCTGCTTGTACATGGGCACATCTTGAATATATAACAACAAAACAACCATTTATTATATTTAATGTTCATTTAGAATATCCATCACCAAATACACGTCATCATTCCATACCTATTCTTCTTTCGGAAATAAAAAAAAATTATAATGTTAATCAAGTTATTGTAACTGGAGATTTTAATAATTGGCCTGAAGAAGTTGAAGGTACAACACCTGTTCAACAACTTATTATTTTAGGACAAAATGCATCAGAAATTCAACAAATGAAACAAGCCGGTTTTATTGATACATATCAACATGGTGAAGTACCAACATTTAATGGTTTTCGATCAGCTGGTTATGGTCCAAAAATAGATTTTATTTGGATAACATTGAATAGTATTTATCGTGTTCATGGTGAAACTAAAATTGATGATTATCATGATCAAGATGGATTTTTTCCATCAGATCATTTTCCTGTTTATGCTGATTTAATTGTAACTGTATAAAAAAGAAAACAAAGTATATTATTCTAATGTCTTTTATTTTTCCTGGAATTTAGAATACAATTTTCGCATATACAATAAAGATTTGATCAAATTTATTCAAATGAATAGGTTAATGATTGTGATGCGGATCGTAAAACTTCATGGAGTACTGCAATCATATCAAATATAATTCTTAATTGTAAATCATCAATAGGATATTCAATAGGATCACTTGATTGATAAGCATTATTAATTAAATCAATATCAAGTAATGTCATATGTGTAAAATCACATTGAATAAATTTTTCTAATGCTTTTTTACAAATTTGTTGACATTCATTTGAATTTAATTTTAATTGTTTTGATAAAAAATTTCTATTTTCTTTAATATATATATTCATCATTGTTACAAGTCGTTTTTGTTGATAATTAAGAATAGTTAAAAAATTTTTTTCAATCATATCAATAAAAAATTGTTTAGCATCAAATATATTTGCTTTCGGATGATGAATAACAAATTTTGTCCAATATTCAAATCGTTCTTGTTTATTCATTGAAAACAAGAAAAATTTACATACTGAATTAAATAGAATGCACGAAAAAGAAAAATAATAATGAATATATATATAATCAAGTATTCTAAAACAAACCAAAAAATCTGTTACCTAGACTGAAATGAAAGAGTCTAGAAATAGGCATTCACTTGTATCTGTCTGTAGCATAGTTACTATTTGATAACTATGGTACAAATGACTGTGTAGGATAACAAAAAAAAAGAGCACCTACGTATTTGGATTCAAATTAACTGAAGACTAGTATCCTAGGATGGAGCATAGGAAATCCGTATTTCATCGCATACGATCGTATATGGTGAGATATATTGGATAAAATTGAAGCCGTATACGAATTTCGTAAACGATCATATTTCTTGTTATCACATATAGAGAAATACGATCGTAATACTGGGCAATGTAATACGACGATTTACGAGTATGCTTGTTCGACCTTGGATGCTTTTAGAAGTGACGATCAGTATTATTAAAATATTGAATGTTATGATCGATTTTTCAATGCTGTATACATAAAGACATGATGTGATAATTATTAAGAGTTAGAAAATGAGTCTGAACATATGATTATAATAAATTAGAATCACATTATTTTTTTGTAATAGAAATAGCACTAATATGATTAATTGTAAATAATTCTATTGATTTTTATACTATCCTTATAAATCAATATATATAAATATAACATGGGTTATACTCTAAACATGTCCAAGATACAGAATAATATGAATGATGAAAAATCGAAACTTTTCGATGTCATGTTTTGCTTTACAAAAATATTCAAATTTGGAGTAAAAAATCTCTAAAATCAATATACTAATCTTGATGATCGTCTCTTATTCATTGAAATTTAGTAACTCGATATATATTAATATATGATTAAAAAAAAAATTTTTTTTAATCGCAGTACTTAATTATCATTTTAGATAAAATATTAAGTGTTAAGAACAGTATTAAAGAACAAAAAACGGAATATAGTTACAAAAGTACAACAATGAAAAACTTTGACAAAATCTATGTAGAAAAATCAATTGCATTACACATATTAACTGAACTTCATTAGACAAGTACAGCATATTCAAAATCAGTTTTTCTTTATTAACTTATAAATCAAGTTCTCTAGACTGAAAGGATAAAGTTTAGAAACGAAAATTCACCTGTGTCTGTCTGTAACATAGTTACCCTCTGGTAGCTATTATTTTACTGTATTATTGAAATGTACGAAACCTAGGAGATAATTGTATTTACTCAGTATTAAACAACTATAACGTTTTAAGTCAATCGATTTTATTATAGGTAAGAAACCGTAATAACACTATCATGCACTATTTTATGAATTTTTCCAATTACTTAAGGGGATCCCTCAGAAATGATTTCCCATTTAGAATGGACCGTTTTGGCTTAGTGAGAAGCGCTTGTAATAAAAGTTTCAGTCTGATATGCCTAACTAGACCGAACTTCCGGCTTGTTTTCTTACCTTTCAGGAGAATCGAAATAACTTCATCGTTATAAGCGGTACAGCTCTCGACCCGGTTTCGAATTAAAGCTAGCCTCTGTGTGCAACTATTTATCGGACAGAATTTTGAAACTCCCTTCCATTCATTTTTTATGAGCATTTTAATGGACATGGTGTTCATAATAAGCCTAAAAAAAAAAGGTGACTCGATCGACAGCTAATTCCACTTTTCTCAGTCCAGGAATCAAGTATCAAAAATCCGTCCGCTGATTAAGATCTTTAAAATAAAAAAAAACACCATCGGTTATACTCCGAGCCGAGCGAGAGTTATTTCAATTTTCCTTCCTAGAAACCGTGTTTTGAGAAAAAAACGCTAAAGGAGTTTTAGAAATGGATTTTTTCATTCAAATCCAGAATAAATCATATTACAATAGTATATTCCATTCAATGATAATGCAAGTGGCAACGCAGTTTCTCCAAAACTGAAAAATTCTAAAAAAAACCACGAAAATTTATCCGAAAAAATGGTAGTAGAGTCCAAGCTTCATATGATAAGTCTTTGAAAATCTGGTCATTTTCCCAAAAGTCATATATATACATATGTTGAAAGAGGAAACTTCGCTGCATCGTCCTGTGATAAAAACTCAACTTCGATATTTTTTTGAAAAATTCGATTTTCTAAGGAGACTCTTTTAATCCAAGATGTATTATGAGAATAGACTCAAAGAAAACATTGACATGTAGAAAAAGTTCTGTTTCTGAGTAAGAACATCTTGAATGAGTTCGATGAGGATGTGGGTGGATGAGTATGAGTGCGGGATGTGCATATCAGTGGATGAGTGTGGATGTAATGTGTGGCATGGAGTGTATGGATGTGAGATAGGTGTGTGTGCGTATATATTTAGGAGAGCATGCTACAACCAGTTTAGACCTCACTCAAGGATATCCTCAGGTGACTCAAGATATCTATTTCAATTCAAAGAATTAAAATAAGATATCACCTACACTGTTGCATGAAAACAATTTTTTTGAATAAAGTGTAGAGTATTGAAACTGTGGTACAAATTTATAAGAGCATACCACGACTGATTTTGATCCGATGCTTATTATTGCACACTTAATAATCAAAATAATTGAATTAACAATATGTCATCAATTAGATAGATCGTATATGTCTATATTTATCTAACTATCCATACTTTTTTTGTACAATTTAATCAATGATTTTTATCACAAACTCGTTTGTCGTGGGACAGTCAATTTTCTATTCACTATCCACACGCACACCCATCCATTGAAACAGTTAAATGCTAGACAATTTGCAGGAGATGAGACATTATCCATGTTTCAATCATCTTTAATGAAGAGAAAATAATTTCCTCTGGATATCAGGACTAATACAGATTCAACTGATTTTTTTATCTGATTGTTCAGTCCTATCCAATGTAAACTATACAGACATGTTATTAAAAACAATAGCAACAGATATTGACAAAAATGTATTTCTCAAGTTTTTGCATAATGATGAAGAAATATTAACATTTACGCGTCAACTTATTTACTTACTTGGTTAATAAAATACCTATTCTATGTGCACCTGGCTCAGCACAAGTTAATTTAGGATCAGTTCAG
>CAJNOL010001403.1:31698-43713 GCA_905250125.1 Rotaria sordida | reverse complement strand
ATGGTGCGAGGATAGAACTATTCTAAAAATTTGAAATCTTTTTTTTTACATGGAATGATTTTGAAATTTTCTAAAACCTTTAATGGTTTAATAATAAATAAATGGAAGTTTAAAAAGTTCATCATCGTTGCTAAACCCTTGAATAGTTCCTTATGACACCTTATTTTAAAAGAGTATAGCATCATATCGAGCAATCTGACCTTTTGGAATAATCAAGTACGCAAGATAAAACTGTTGTTTTTGCAATCGGTGACTAGTGAGAACATAATTGAGACTGGATTTGTTTTTAAACTAAGGTCAAAATTTTTTATGATTTGATGCCCTCTCTCATGAAAAATCTGAAAATGATCTTGAATTTTCTTTTTGAACTTGTTTGACTATACAAAACTACCAAAAACTATTCGAGAAAATTTTTACAAAAAAAAAACGTTTGTTTTACGAATTTTCGATTTTTACTGCTCAAAGTATTTTGAGTATATTTCCATCAAACCAAAAGTTTTTTCGAAAAAAATTTTTCTTATCAAAATGCTTAGAATTAAAACCTATACAAACATTGAAATTTTCATCAAAATCGATGATCAAATTTGAGATCCCATGGAAATATCCATATAAAAGTATAGGAATGAAAACCGGTTCGATTATGATTGAGCAATTTATTATACTTGAGAACAGGTCACAGAGGTGGAAAGTGATATTGTTTTAATAAAAGAATTCATCTACAGATGATGAACACAGAACAGGACGGAAAATCTTGTCCTGTGCTCATCTCTGATATATATATACATATTATCGTGATAAACAAAGCATTCATGTATATATCCACAACTACGACGTTTAGCATCAATAGTGCGTTCCATTGCAGTGTCATCAGCAATAAGCAAACGTAGACTTAGCGAAATTGATCAAGTTTTGGAAGCAGAGAGACACTAAGTGAATCATGAATCTATTTTTTTTTTGGTTGCTATCTCTCCTAGTACCAATTTTTTTCATCTCGACACGTATTTATCGATGGATTGTGGAACACTGAGTATGGTATCTATCATAGAATTATCTCGTATGAAATTCTTTGCTAACATATTAATTTTCTATCTAATGAACATAAAACATATCTCGTATCTTGGACATATGTGATATGAAATTTCGATTATTATAAAAATAGAAAATAATATTTTCTTGAAGACTTTTTTTTTTGTATTAGATAGATTTAAAAAACTAAATCTTTTTTTTCACTGAAAAACAAATTTATTCAAAAGATTTTTGAATTTTGAAATAAGTCAAAAATTAATATGTTCAAGAAATAAGAGAATATTATTTCACACACTCTAACTTGTATTTATTTCTGTTTAAAAAGAAAAAGAAAAAAAAAAAAAAACTCAAATATAGACAAAAAAAAAAACAAATATTTTATTTTAGTCCAGCTGTTCTGCCAAGAATAAGACTAGTTGATAATGGTGACATTCGTTCAATAACTTGTCGAATAGCGCTAACATCTTGATGAAGACGATTAACAGCTAATTGTAGATCAGTTACACGTTCACCTAAATCTTGTGAATATGCTTGAATATGAGATTCAGTATGTACTGATAAGGGACCATGTGTATCTACATGTGCTCGTTGACGAGGTGATACATGTATCGTTGATTGACGAGTTCTAGGCGTACTACTAATCGAACCTTCTAGTACACGATCAGTTTGTCCAATAAGTTTATCTTCGATTAATTCTCTTAATCGAGTTATTTCTTCAAATAATAATTTTTGATTATCAGTTGTTAAAGGTATTAATTCTTGTTGAGGTTTAGTTAATTGTTCAGTACCACTACTTACATGAATCGATGGTCGTCTTGATGGAGTTGGTGTATTTAATTCTAATTTTTTTCCAATTAATTCTGTTGATGTTAATGGTTTTGATGCTAATTGAATTTTATTTAATGTTGTATCAATATTATTTAATTTTTGTTGTAATTGTATACGAAATGTATCAAATTGTATATTTTGTTTATCTATTGTTTGTCGAAGAGTTGTTAATGCTTTTGATTGTTGTTCTTCACGTGATTGTCCATAAGCATCAAAATTAATTTCTTTCCAATGTAATAATAATGGTGAACAAAATTTATGAATAAGTTCTTGAATTTGTGAACGTTTATGTTTTGATAAACGCCATTCATAATTTAAAATAACTTCAATACGTTCAAGAAGAAAACGTGCTTCAACAGTTGAAAATGCTTCTGTTTGTAAAGCATTTGATATAAGACCAATAAATATATTAATAGCTAATATTGCAGTTAATAATAAATATGTACTACAAACAAATGAAGCAAAATAACGATCAATAGCTGTAAATGCATCAATTGGAACTAAAGATGAAAAATAAAAAAAGAGAAACGATTTATATGATTTGTTTTGAAGGTATAAAAGTCTTACTATCATCAACTAATGCAATACGAAAAATTGAAAATAATAATGAATAAAATGTTTCAAAACCATTTGGTTGAACTAAACGACATGCTGCTGTAGCATTAAGACATTTTGCTTCATCGAAATCACTTAATGAACTATTAAATATATATTGTCCACGACTTCTATATGAATCACTAGTTCCATCATAAGGTATTTGTAATTCATATATTGAACAATGAAGTAATGCATATTCACATATTTCAGGAGATTTATCATAATCATTATGCATTATTTGTTGACCACCAAAAACAGCATAGAATACAAGTGCATATGGTGCAAGAAGAAAAAGAAATACCATTAGAAAACGTATTATATCATCGAACATCATACGAACCTATAAATATTAAGATATGAATAATTTTATATTCATATCCTTAACTTATAATGAGAAAACTTATCAATACAACTCTTTTGGGGTTAAAATATAGAACTCATATATGTTCTCTAACTTCATTATACTAATACAAAATCTGTTAGTGCAATTCCTACAGGATTAAAATATGAAACACGATGTAGCTACTGTTACTAATCATAGGATGATTGCTTTGTTTTATCGATTTTGGGCTACACTTCTTTACCAACTTTTTACTTAACCTTCCAATGTATATGTTTCAAAAAATATATTAAATGAAAAATCTCGAGTAGACTGTAGTTATTTTCCAAAGACAATCGATCATCAAGAAAACGATCTATTTGATTTATTTCTACATTTCGAATAGGAGTTTTTTCGTAATTATTCTAACTATTGATTTAACTAGCAAATAAGCCTATTGTACATATTCATTATATCTACATCTTCAGTATAAATCCTTATCTGTACAAAAGCCAGAAACTATACTATTTCGTATATTCATAGACATATTCCAGTTATCCAAATCTCAAGAAGGTTTTAGTACAGTCTAACGAGAGGGCATATTCCATTGATCGATCGCTTTTGATTTCAGACCCTCTGTATAGGGTAAATTTCGATGAAATATAAAAAACCTCAAAAGAATAAATCTCCTTAGATCTTCTATCCAGAGTTACAGAAAATGTACTAGAACATTAGCTTCTGGCTTGGTATACACTAACAAATTGAATAATAGTATTTCGACTTGTGATTTTGCCTGCAGACAAATCTCGAAATAATAAAGTCTCAAAAAGCACTGATATATACCACGAAAGATGCTAGAATTTTCTATTTTTTGGGACTTCAATATCTCGAGAAGGAAATATTCTTTTAACATAAAATTTTCAGAACATTCTACTAACAAGTAGATCTATGTGTGCACAAAACTTCAGGTCGAAATACTGCAACTCACTGGAGTCTATCTTATACACAGAGTTCGAATTCAAAAGCAATTGATTAATTGAAAACATTGTCTCACAAGTCTTATTATTAATTCCTTTTTTCATAACTAAAGAACTCTGTGAAAGAAGTCTGACGTCTGTTGTCCTCGGTTGCTAAGTATACGTACTCAATGATCATTGATCTTCCTTCCCATTGCTAATAAGGGAGTGAAGGATCCACAAAATCTCGACTTGAAACTTACACTTACTATATTTTTCTTCGAAAAAAAAAACCATAATGTAAATCCCACAAAATATCATTCTTTTCAAAACTCACATAATAGTGCTCAGCATTTCAATATAGCTACATCATTTTGAATCCAACTTGGATAATGATAATCACTCTGAATAATCTTTACAGTTCAAGATTTAATGATGCTGATCTATGTTCACTTTTTTTCCTATTCTAAACTTACCATAATAACTAATTCTCCTAATTTAATTTCAACTAATTTTGATCTTAATGTTTTAGCTGATATAGTTATTGTTCGAAAAAAGACCATAAATCGAAACCATATCAATATAACTGTTATTGATGCAATATACATATGTATACGTGCACGTAATACTGTATGTGCATTAACATCAATACAATGTGTTATGACTGTAATTATACAAAGTATATAAACAATCCAATCAAATAAATTATTTAATGAATAATACATATAATAAGCTCTAATACGAGTTTTTGCACGATCTCGAAAATTTCGAGCAAAACGAGCAATTCGTGATCGTCGTCGATTTAATATTGATGGAGATATAAATGACATATCAGGTTCTGTTTTCTTTTTTGAACTACCATCGATATTTGTTGGTGAATTAGTTGAATTAACATTAATATCAATAGGTGGTTGTTGTATTGGTGGAGATTCTGTAGGTTTACCTTTAATAATTGTTGGTATTGATGGTGGTAATGGATAATGTTGAGAATGATGAGAACGTAAATTTGGTAAAGTTGGATTTATATTTATATTTGTTGTTGTATCATCAATAATAACATGTTCAATTTCTCCTGTATCATTATTAAGTTTTGCAACATAATCAACTTTTTTTACACCAGTTTGTGGTGTTTGTCCATTTGTATTTGATTTATATTTATTTTTTGATATTAAATCTAATCGAACATTAGTTCGTTCTGATTCCCATATAAGATAATCTTCATAACGTTGTCGTGAATAACTTATATCAAACATTTCTTGTACGATTTCCCATACAAGAAAAGCAATACTTATTCCCCAAAGTATACAACGCCATAAATCTTGTGGAAAACGATAAACATAACGAATAGGAAATGGTGTCATTAATGAACTACATGTCCATGATATAAGAAATAATAATTGAAGTCCTAATCCAAGATAAAAACGTTTTGCTGCAAAATTATCCCATTTCCATTTAATTAAACCTTTTATAAGTGGATGTGTTATTAAATCAAGACGTTCATGATAATAAATTGCTTCTAATGGTGTTATAGAACGAAATTGTGTACCATCAGGTCGAAATTTTTGTGTAATTGATGGTCGAGGTGCATAAGTTGGTACAGTCAATACTGATGAACCTATTGGATTATTATTTTGTGATGAAACTGTTGTTTTATGAGTAACCATGTGCGATGTTGATGAATGAGAACTACTTGATATTAATGGTGTTGTTAGAGATTTATCTTTACTACCAATTTTAACTTGTTTCTAAAAGTTAAAAAATTCAAATAATTCAAAAAAAAAGAATAATGTAATCACAGTTCTTCTAAGACTGAAATGTCGAGCTCACATATTCTATATACGCTAGCTCATTTGGTTCAGAAGTTATAGGTGTTTTCTTGAGACTATTGAAATCAGCCAAACGACATCCAACGAAGCCGATATGGATCCACACAAGAGTAATCGACCACGTTGAGTCCAGTGGCAACATTTGTTTTTATTTTGAAAGCTATCTGAAGTAGCTACATTAACATCTAGCATGTCAATAGTTTCATGTTTTCCTAGCTGTGAAGTGATAATATCGAAAAGACTGATATAGTAGCTTTAGATAGATTCCAAGATAAAAATAAATATTATCACTCGACTTAGCATAGTCGATTACTCTTGTGCTGACCCATGTTGGCTTCGTTGGATGGTGTTTGACCGATTTCGCTCCTGAACCAAACAAGCTAGAGAGCTTGGCCTAGCGTAGATCGAAGGAGAGCAATTTTTTCTATCGCATAATTTGATTTCAAGTCAAAATCCAATGGCGAATAATCTCGAAATATCGTTTGCAAAATGTTAAGTATATCATTCACCTCATTGATCAATTGATGACCAATTAGATTTTGAGTTACTTTTACCAAGAATATTGTTTTATTTCAAATAATGAAAACCGAAGGTCTCTATCTTGTTTCTATCAAAAGTTATTGGAAAAATGATCACCTGTCTTATATTTTAGCGTCTATAATAGTGCACATATTAGTACCTTAATTCTACATTCTTTCCTTTACCTATTTCTCTCATTAATCTCAAAATTTCAACCAATGTTATTCACTATGCAAATCTCTTATTTTTGCCGGCGCAACTACGATTGACAGTAGTATTAAAATGATTGATTTATTAATCAAAGACTTTTAAATTTGGTTTCTAAGATCTGTAATGGGTGAATGTAGATCGAAAAACTTCTGTTAATTATTGTCTTCGAAAGTAGTATATGTGAATTCGACAAAACATAACCAACCTTTCGAAAATCAGGAGCAACAACTATTTCATTAATAAGACTGTCTGAATCATTTATATCAAATTCTTCCCTAAAAAAAAAAAAAAAGATAAATTAATTGAAATATTTCAATTAATATAATACCATGGTTCAATATGATCAAGATAAAGATGAACAACTTTTTGTACTTCATTAATAACAATTAACGAATCCATTATATCAAGTGCTATTGTACTTGATTCATCACTGAATAATAATGCTAAAAAAACTTGCATACTATTATCAACTGATTTATATAAACAAACATTGCATTTATCACATGGTCTTGAACGTTTGCTAGATATTTTAACAAAACCTGATTGACCACAATTAAAACATTGCCGTTTAGCTTGTGTAACACCAGTTGGTGATACACCACAATGACCATCACGTAATGAATGTGATAAATGTTCATATGATTCTTTCCATTTAGAATTAATTAATTTAATAACAGCATAATGTTTAAATTCATTAGCTAATTCCAGAGGTGTTTTATTTTCATTGTTTTTTGTTAACATCATATTTGCCCAAAACCAAAATTTAACACGAGATATATTAAGAAAAGAATTTAAAGCATTTGGTGTATCTTCACGAGCTAGAAAATATATTAGAATTAAATTTAGATATCTTTTTTCTGTTCCAATATTAGGCTTGTACCAAGTTCGGGCAGCTCAGTCTGCTTTGGGCTTTGTCAGACTCCAACTCGGCTTAACTGTGACTCGATACATGCCTATCCAATATAAATAGTTTTGTCTATTAAATTTTTATAATGGACAGTATAAGATGTGCGTCAAAAATTTTTAGACAGTATGTTTTTCTATTTTTCGATCGATTAAGAAAATTGGTAGAAGGTATTAAACATTTCATTAGAATCAGCATTTTGTATTCAGAAT
Source organism: Rotaria sordida (assembly GCA_905250125.1). Classification (NCBI taxonomy): domain Eukaryota; kingdom Metazoa; phylum Rotifera; class Eurotatoria; order Philodinida; family Philodinidae; genus Rotaria; species Rotaria sordida. Next base: position 36,316 of record CAJNOL010001403.1, on the reverse strand, counting down.
ATTTGTAAGACTTAGAAGTTATGAGCAAATCTTTGAAAGGTCTGAAAACAAAGTTTGCACAGGGACGATTCCACTAACTGATGCGAAGGTAAAGAATGTGGCCGTACTCTGTTGATTTTTTTTTCTTGACCGCATCATGTTTTGCATCAGCACATGAATAACAGGCTTTCTTCTCAGAGATGATGCCACTTATTGCGTAGCATAAAAATCGAGGCTGTTCTCTAGAAAATTAGCTAAGAACTGAGAGTCTCGTGTCTATCAGCCATAAACGACAAGACTAGAAAAATTCTAAAAGGATTCGTACCTATGAGCCTCTACACCGAATTATAACTGTTTTAGTGAATTTTCGAACCAGCTTTAGGTATTTACCGAAAAAACAAATAACAAAATTTTTTTTTTTTCGACATATTAAATTTTCAAATAAATTCCATTTTTGTAGCAAACGACCATGTGTTGGAAATTTAATATCTCGACAAAGGAACATTCTTTTCGGCTGAAACTTTCGGATTATTTCTAGAGTCATCAGATGTATTCTTGAGTGAAATTTCAAGTCGAAAATTTGTTATTTGATTTTTAAGTAAATACACAGAGCTGAATCAAAACTTCACTAAAACAGTCATAACCTGACTCTAGAGCAGAGCCCATCAGATCCGAATCTGAAAATTTTGTTTCGATCAGATCCAAAAATTCTTCGAACCCATAGGCACGAATCCTTCTAGGAAATTTCAGACGGGTTCCTTGTAAAACTTAACTGTTTCTATTGATAGATAAAGAAAATTTCATTTACCTGCTATATGAAGTAAATTATCACCATAAGTTAAACTACTTTCAGATAAATATGTTAATAATTCATTATCCAATATAAATGAAAGTAATGTTTCAAGACAAATAGAATTATTTAAATTTAATCTCATATATGTATGAATAATCATATCACCATGTGTTGATGAACGTGCACGTAAACAATTTAGATCTTTTTCAATTAATAATCGTACTATTTCATAATTATTCATTTGCATAGCCATTTTTAAATCTATTGGTTGTATATGAATTTTTTCTTGATCAAGTAAAAATTTACATACATCATCATGATTATATAATATTGCTAGACTAAGTGGTGATTGACGATCAGTATTTAATTGATTAATATCAACATGTGATGATTTAATTAATGTACGAAGTAATTCCATATTACCTAGAAAAATAAATAAAATTTGAATTTATATTTTTCAAAAATATGAATAAAACGAATTATTTAAAATCGAGATTTTTTTTGGAAATTCAATATCTTACAAAGAAAACATTCTTTTTAAGCTGAAATTTTCAAGACACTCTAGTCATAAGTAGATCTATCTGTAGGCCAAAGTTCAGATCGAAATACCACTTAATTCGATTTGTTGGTATACAGCGTGCCATTGCCTGAAATTCATATAAAGCTGCTCTATAACTCTGAAGGGAAGATCTAAGGACATTCATCCTTTTGGGGTTTTTCATGTCTCATTGGAGTCTACCTTATGCGTAGAGTCCGAACTTAGATATAATTTAGCACTTGAAACAGTTTCCTCGTAGTTCAATGCTGAGTATTCAAAAATTTATAACAAAGTAACATCGATAATTATTTAAAAACTCATTTACTCAACAAAAAAGATTTTGAAGATTAGAAAAAAACACAATTATTTATCATACACCTGTAGAAATTGAATAATTAATAAAAAACCTAGTACAAAACTGTCTCTTAGAAGATTTTCAGAGCATACTTCTAACTTAGTTCCAATGTAAAGAGTCGAGATTATAGATGTGAGAGATTAATTTTGTTTCTGATTCCTCAAAACTACATTGAGACCAAAATTTGAAATTTCGTTAGAACTGAGTCTACGAAAAGAAAAAGTTAGTTAAATCTTCTATGGTTTTGAGCGAATTATTTTATGAGTCATTTTAATGAAAATCAAGTTCAAGAGATATAATAAATATCAAGATATATGAAAGATCGTACAATGGTTTTATTTATTCACCTCCGTTATTTTACAATGTCTTACGAGAGAGATTCCGAGTTACTGAATCTAGATCTATCTAGAAAAGTCTCAAAATATTTCGAACCCATCAACCTACATTCAAGAATAATCTTAAACCATCTCAGGAGATATTGAATTTCTAGTAATACACATGTATTACATACAGTCTTTTATTTAATTCCAATTCAAGTTCAGATATGTACATTTTAACTAATGAAAATGATAAATAAGAAAGAAATAGTTCAAAATAGACCGTCTTTCAACCAATTACAATAGATGAAAGACAGAAAATTACATTTTAAGAGTGAGTAGCGTCTTGCCATTCACACCTAACATATCAAATGAATTGCATTGAAACTGTTATCCTAGAGTTTGCTGATAGCAGAGTCTACTTGATAAAGCCTTCAGATGGCTTTTAAGACCATTCTTTACGATTGCAGGCTTCTATAATAAAGCTCTCTATTTAATAATGTATGTATTATCAAATTCTACTACATATTGTTAACATTTTGATTGGTGGCGCCATCTATCGACATGTAACCAGTATGCAGTAGAACTTGATAATACATACAGCATTAGATAGTCGAAGTCTTCCTCTACAAGCCTACATATATTCCCTACTGTAGTTAAAATGTTATAGCCGTCTTTGCTTATTTTGGATGTTTGAAAATTCGATTTCTCCTGGACGTAGATCGAATTAATCCAGTTGCAGCTGGAAACGGTGTCTTTTCTGAGAGTTCTCGCCAGAAATCTACGGATCTGAAATTTTGAGGTTTTTCTAGAATCATTGGGATCTAACTTTTGGTCAAAATATCGACTGCAAAACCCTTCGATAGCTGGAGATCTTCCTTCGTTAACTATTATGACATATATTTCTATACAATACCTTTTTCTGTTGCTAAATGTAACACTGTATTTCCTCGTTTATCTTCAGCATTTTCATCTGCACCATGTCGAATTAAATATCTTGCTAATGCACCATTTATATTTTCTACACATTCATGTAATGGTGTACGTCCTTGTATATCTATTAAATTTATTTGTTCAATATTCATTTTATTAATAAATATAGCTGCAACATTAGCTTTTTCATTTGCACAAGCTAAATGTAATGGTGTTTTACCCATTTCATTCATTGCAGTTAAATCTAATTGTGTATATTTCATTAATAATTTACACATTCGTACATTATCATCTCTAGCAATTAAATGTAATGGTGTATTTCCATCTTTATTTGTTAATGTAACATCACAATTATGTTGAAGAAGATATTGTGCAAATAAATAATTATCACATAAAATTGCATCATGTAAAGGTGTTTGTCCATCACGATTTTGTGCATTTAATGATAATAGATTTGATGATAAAACACTATCAAATATGAATTTTTCATTTAAATATTTACAATAATGTAATGCTGTATTTAATAATGTATCAACAATATTTATATTTGTAATATCAATATGACGAAGAAAAATAGCAAGTAATTGAAAATTATTATGTTCTAATGCATCTAAAAATGGTGTACGTCCAAGTTGATTTTGTCGATTAAAATCTGCTGATGTTTCAATTAATTTTTCAACATATTTATCATAATCAATATCTTTTTTATTAACTAAATAATGTAAAAATGTATTGCCCTGTTCATCACATGCATTTATATCAAGTGAATATTGAACAAGTAATTCAATTGCATCTATACTTGGAAAATCACATAATAATGGTGAACGTGGTAATTGAGAAAAATAACGTTTCCAATTAAAATTTGATGTTAATTCAAATAAAGCTTTTAAACATAAATCATGTTGATATTTAACACATATACCTACGGGTGTTTCCAATGGATTTAAACGTGTACCTTTTTGAAAATCAGCATCATTTTCTAATAAAGCTTTTAATGCATCTATATTATCTTCATAACAAGATATATGTAATGGTGTACAACCATCTTCATCAAAAATATTAACACGAGCTTTATAAGTTTTAATTAATAAACGTATACATAAACTATCATTTTTACGTGCTGCAATATGAAGAAGATGTGTTTGACTTGAATAATCTAGATTATAATAAGAATTATAATGTTAATAAGATGAACAAAAAAAAAAACTTTTACTAACCAAAATGTGAGTCGGATGTTAATACATTAATATCGGTCATAACTTTAAATAAAAATAATGCTAAATCTGTATTACGTGTTGCTAGAGCATAATGAGCTAGAAAATAAATAATATTAATTTTAATAGATATCAAAATATTTTTAAGGATGGAGATGTCGATTAGAGTCCGTTGAGTTTATCCTGGACTCAGATTCAGGTATTAATTTACTGAGCAAATATAATAGTTACCGAACACTAAATTTTACATTGATAGTCTGTTCTTGTTTAAAAATATAGGACACCTCAAAAATCATTTTACCGAGAAAAAATTGAATATTATTGCCATGCTTCAATCAAATGGGATGATTTTTCATAGTTCAAATTTATAAGAAAAACGTTTTCCATACTATTGTCTTTTGATTTCATATATACACGGTTGGAAAAAATATTATTCCAGGGAGGTAACGCTATAATTTCAAATAGAAGACATAATGAATTTTATATCAA
>CAJNOL010001403.1:0-31598 GCA_905250125.1 Rotaria sordida | reverse complement strand
TTGATATAAAATTCATTATGTCTTCTATTTGAAATTATAGCGTTACCCCCGTGGAATAATATTTTTTCCAACCGTGTACACTAAAATGTTAGGCTTTGTTTTACATTGTGTTCTGAAATTTTTAATCCTAAACGATAAGAATTTGTTGAAATTACAATGATTGTCTTGATATTATTTTTGAATTATTTTAAATTTTGAAAAGTCAGAGATATGATCATCTTTAAACTATCTCAACGGGTAACTAAACATTATCCAAGAATTCAAATAGAACAAAAAATGATAATGAGACAGGTATTATAACATAATTTTTTGCAGTCACACAAGAGTACATGTGAAACATTTGAAATTTTCTCAGCAGATTTCTCGATATTTATGGCTAGAATTTTATGGCACATTCATATACAAAACATATGTATGTGATATAAATATGAAACCAATTGATTAATGGATGTGACAATTATTTTGATCACGAGTATTTATTGTTTTTCATTGAAGTCAACAGTTGCACTTCAAAATAGTTTTTGTCGAATATAAACTATGAACACACTTTTATTAATGATGTGAAAAAGAAATCAACCTGTTTGTTCCAAATATGACAGAGATATTCAATTTGTTCTCAGTAAAGTGTCTTTTAGGTCAACCTTTACATTAAGGCTACTCCTCTCAAAAAAGAAAAAATTAAAATTGAGATAAATGTATGAGGAGATAGTTTGAGATCTGAGTTTTTAATTGATATCTCGTTTTTTGCCAAAACTTTTACTGATAATTTTTGCCATTTGTTGTTTGCAAGACTTTCTATAAATTTGTGACCATTTTTTTGAGAGTTTTTTCGAACGATTGAACTTGTTATCGTTTTTCTCCGCATAAAAAGTAAGAATGTCAAACAAAGGACACTGCAGTCTGACATTCTCGTACGAATAAAAAACACAGATCTATAGAATGAGGGCTCACAATTAAATTTTACGTTACCAAATGAGTTATTTTTGATTCTCGTCTGTTAAATATATCTCTCGAAAATATTATAATGTCAAACTGGACATTTTCTGTAATTTGAATGTACCTAGTACAAGATCGATTATTGAGGGCAATGTCCTTAATAATAAACTATCGCAATATATAGTTATAATACATATCATCAAGAATGAAATCAATGTCATATCTATGACAGAATCGATATTCTTCCAAGTTTTGATATGACATACGACAAAAATACATCAACATAAAACAATTATAAACAATAATGTCTTTTTTAGCATGTTATTTCAGGTAATCGTTTAGTTTGGAAATAAAATTTCATTTCTCAATGATTCTAATAAGAATAATATTATCAAATGTCTACTTCATTTCAAAATACTGGAAATAGAATCTCTCTATATTTTTTAATATGAAGTCATACATATTAACATTGAAAATTTATCATCGACATATACTCAATGACCTAATATAGTTTATACCTGATCTTCTCGAGAATACATCAATTTATGGTGTATATGTCGTAGATGTTTTTATAGGGTTTACTCATTGATTATATGCATACTGTGATTTCTTATTAGTACTCAAACTGATTCATATGCTTCTATGGTCTAACATTTATTCTCTTCTTCATATTTTTCTTTCTTTCTTTACCTTCTCGTTCTTTTTTCTATGGTACTTATTCACGCTATAAATTGTCTTATTAATAAATAACTATTAATAAATAACTATTAATTAATACTAATAAATTTAAAAATTATTTATTTGAAATCAAATTTTCAGTGCTATATTACTGAAAATAAATTCTATTGTATTAAAATCTACTCATAACTTAAAATATCAAATGTTATCGAATTCCCATTGTGAAAATAAATAAATAAATAAACATATACCTGCTGTCCATCCATGCTCATTTTGTTTATTCGGATCACAACCTCCTTTTTTCGTTAAATAATCAACAATTTGTATACATTCAATTGAATGCATTTCAGCTCGTGCAAGTAAATGTAATATAGTATTTCCTTCTTCTGTAAAAGAATTCAATTGTGACCCATTACGTTCAAATTCTTGTATAATATCTAATTGTGGATTTGGTTCAGAAAGAATATATGTTAATAAAGATTTATTTTGTGTATCTGATAAAAGAAAAGGATCAGGTGCATTTGTTCGACCAAATAATGATTTTTTTGCGTCAGTTAATTTAGCAAATAATGATTGTGAAGGTTTTGGCGATGTTGATGACGGTGTATTGATTGGCGTGTCACGAGCATCATTTGAATCATCATTTACACCTAATGATTGCATTGATAATGAATGTGATGATTCTTGTAGTGATTTATTTAGATTTTTCAATGTATTATTATCACTATCGTTTGTTGAATGCCTGTATAAGAAAAAAAAAGAAGGATTGTAATTTATGATATGTTATTATCGGTAATGATAAGAGAACTGACTAAATATGAGAAGGTCAGAACAAAAGAATGTATCATCGTTATAACAAAGGCTACTGTCAATAAATCCAAGTTAAACTTATTGATTTTTCTGACATCAAGACGATTAGACTTAAAACACATATGATTATTAAAAAAAGAAAGACTCGGTTTTATTTTATTTTTAAATCATATATCAATACTTACATAGGTTTTTTCTATTTCTTAATACTTGTTACTCGATATGAAGAAAATAAATGTCTATATCTTTAACTGTTCTTCTATTATTATAATGATCTAACAGTTACAAAACAAAAACGAGAATGCCACTGTGATATTTTCCATTTGTCGTTTTTTTTTTTCTCCTTAGTCTTCCTAGTTATTGATCATTAACTCAATAATTGCGAGTCAACTAGAAAGTCCTTCAATTAAATAACATCAGTAAATACTTTCTTCTTAACAAATTTTTTTTTTTTTGATTTGTATAAGACCATTAGGAAACAAACAGATGTATTAACTTAGATCGATGGATCGAAAGTTTATCATCTTAGTGATATTATTTACTTACGCTTGAATATTACTTGAAAAATGTTTTGTGTAGGAAGGCGAAAAAAAACGGTATACGAATGAGGCAAAAAAAAATGGTAATTTCACAGTAAATCAATGAGCAGATGAAATTAGTTTTGATAATAGACCATAAAAATAGAGAATACAAAGATGCAATTAAGAATGTAGTTTTTTTTTTCTTTTCTTTCTTTCTATTGATAATGATAAATACTAACGTACAAATGAATTGATGAGACAGACATTCACAAGGCCATGAAGCTAAAATATGTATGTCTTTGTTCATAATGAGTAGAGAGAGACAACATCCCAAAATTACTTCAAAAAAAAAAAAAATCTTACGAACGATTTTCTAATCATACATTTTGATCGGTTATATAAATGTTAAGGTAATTAAACGCCTTTTGGTAGATATCAATAAAAAACATCTGCCATGTTAAAGTCAACTTTTTTTTTATAGTTATGATAAAATCATCAGTATGTAAATACAACTAAATAGCTTATGAGATGAACGTCCCCATATTGTGTACTTGAGCTTGTGACATATGTTTGTTCGTATTACTAATGTTGTTTGTAACATAAATAAATAGAAATATGGCTCAGCTGCAAAAAGTGATAAATGATATTTAATGACAAGAAAAAAACCTAATTGTTATTCTCATAATAATATCGAATAGAGAAAAACAAAACGAAAGAATTCATTCTACTTTCTTTTACACAAGAATTACTTTCTTATTTCATGTTATGTCTAATATAAAAAAATTTATTTTTTAAACTTAAATACGACATTTCAAAATGTTTATATTATACTACGATATATCTTTTGATTATATTAATATAATTATAGAACTGATGTTTTTATGACACACTTTAAACAAAACATAAAGCAAAGCATCACAAAAAAACTGAAAGAAAAAATTATTCATACGATATAATGCATTGATATGATACTATGATATTGTACTTAGTTGTCGAACTTTTTATTTGTTCATTATAGTGAATCTCGAATTCCAATGTACTGGAAACGATGATTAAAGATAAATAGAAATATTATTTCTTCACTAATGTTGTGTGACAAATCAATTTGATGGTTCGTTTAGTTGAACTTTGTTTTGTTCATTTTTTTCTGAACTTGATGATAACAATGAAAATTTTTATTTGTCTATCCACCCAATTAACTAAATGAATTTGTAGATCTAAGAATAATAATCTTAAATATGACTTTTTATTTTGAAAATTCGAAATTTTATTAAACAAAATCATAATTATTTCGTCATAGAAAAATTGAATCAGATATGTGGATATCCACTAAATAGAAAGAAACAACAACAACAAAAAAAAAAAGGAAAGAAAGACATACACTAGACTATTGGATAGAACTATCGTATATGTTTATCTAATAACGATTAGATGGAATTCGGAATCGATTAAATTCTGTAAAGATCAGATCTGATAATAATTATAATAGAGAAAAAATTAATTAAGAATATTTATTTGATCTTACTCCACACAATACCATTCTTTACATATACAAATATACGTTACATTCATTTGTAAATGTATACTAAGTAACCCTTCGATGGCTTTCTTATTTTGGATATAATTACGATAAACTTAAAGTTATTTTTAGAAATTTTGCATTTTTATTAAAATACATAGAATGAATGCAGAAATTTTTACTAGTAAGACTAATAACAAAAAAAAATGAAAGAACAAAGAGTATCTATTCTTAATTTGTATATCTTTTCTCAAAATATTTTTTATTCTCCTTCTATTTGAAGAACTCTAACAATCAGGTAAATAGATAGGCGTTTGTATGTAAGATAAGATTAACATTGATCGAATTGATGAGATATTTTTTTTCCTATATAAAAACATCATATTAATAATAGTATGCAGTTAAATGTAAGTGTTGATTTCTAATGCTTTGTAAGCAAAAAATGACAATCCTATTTGTAACTGAGAATCATAAATCAGAACAAGTAGATATTACTTTAATTGATTCTTGTAGGAATTGTTTTCATACTTATGTATGAAAAAGTATTGAGTAATGGTAAACAAACATGTGAATTAAATATTTGCTTTCGTATAATTCAGATATTGATGAAAAATATAGTAATGTTAAATTTATTCTATTTTGAATAAGATATTAGTACAAAAAGTATTAGAAAATTATTACATTACATATTATATTGATCTTGACTACTGATCATGTTGACATAAAATGTAAAACGATTTTTAAACATCGACTTAACAGTAATACTCGCGATTCGAAAAATGATAATTCAAAGTAATTTAAGGCTATCAACATACATGTAAAATAGATATATATACGTATATATACCTTTAGACTAGTATAGAACTCAAGAGAATTCAACTTAGGATAATACGAATGACATGTTGGACTGTATCATAAAGCCAGGAAATGACGACGAGAAACTATTGACCATATAAAACCAAGTGATCTTGAATACCTTTTGTTTTTTAAAAGTGACTGTCCCAGAAAATCAGTTACTTTTCTAGTGCATTGACGATGGAGTAATATCGCAGAAATTTCTTATTTTTTAATCGATTTCATGAATTTTGCTCGAAAGAATGATTTTTGTCTTTCAAAACAAGGTTAATGCTCTTTTGATCATAATTATTAGTGACTTCTACTACTGCATATAAAATTTCAGAAATTTTCTTTAATTATATATAAAATATATTCATACCCCGAACAGAGTTCTATTTTATCCTTTTTGATATTTTGTTAGCAAAATATCGGTTGAACGCATTTAATGTGCCAACGATGGAATGCTTTAATATTTTCATTAGTAATAGAGCTCAAAAAGTTATATCGTGTGATGAATTTCGCAATTTAGTACCATGTCAAAAAATCAATTATTTTTTTTATCAAGAGTGTCTAACGAAGAAGTAAATACAGTTTTTTCTATAATACAAATTGACGACCAGAGTAGTCCTCTATATTTATATTAGATATGATTTTTTTATACATATAGTTCAAAGTGTAAGCAGATGTAAATGACTAATAGTTCGATCACATTAAGATATCATTTAGTTTTTTTCGTAAAACATTGAAAATTATTAGAATTTTAATACTGTACCACTAAATTTCTTATTTCCTTCTTTTTATTTGATGTATTTTTTTTTTCACTTTTCTACATATTTTTTTGTCAAAGACGAGAATACTCAACAAGGTCATTTTTTTTCACTCATAACAGAAACGATGAGAAAAAGAGAAGAAAAACAACAACAACAACAACAACAACCTTTTTCACATTTATAATAAATGTCATCATTAATAGAATCAAATACGATACAATCATTTTACATAAAATAATGTAGTTAATTGATGTAATTCGGATCACTCTTCAAAAAAATCAATATATCTTAGCAATCTGTCAACCATTTTACATGAGACAAAGAAGATTTTTTTCTTCAGTAGATAGTCCAAAGTGTTGTCTACCGATCCATATTGAAATCTAAAAAAAACTTAATTTATTTCATAGAGTTTTTACAAAAATGCTAAGAGCCCTGCAAAAATGATCCGAATTACCCCCCGGTTGTGGTAATTCGATCACTCTAGCAGAAATCGCTAGAATCTTACTTGCTCATCGTCCTATTAAGTAATAATAAATTGCAATTAAATAAGAAATATAGCAGTTGATAGCTCAAAGTCTTTTCTATGATACCTGAAAAGATCTCATCAATTCATTGAACTGTTGAAGTGGAGTTGTCAAAATATTGAGATCTATCGAGGAAAAATATGTATATTTTGACTGACATATAGATGTGACGGTGCGGTGTACAATATTGAGTGTGATTATTAGAATAGTAACGATAAACGTCACATTGCGTATACATCGACATTGTCACTGACGTCCTCACCAGCACGCACACGCATACCTACACCCGAGTTGCAATGATGAGCGTTACTTGTTCAACCTGTAGTCCACTTCGAAGAGCAATATTCAATTGAATCTTCTATGTATTTGTGTCTAGATTGTGTCGATGCTATGAAACTGTGGTATTCTGAATCTTTACTCATGTTCAGATCGCTCAAAACGGATAATATTTACAGCTCGTTTTCAGTCAGTAAATCTGAAAACACGCCAACTTAACGGTAGTAAACAATGTCTGTATTTATAGGGTTTGATTAAATGTGAAAATACAGTCGGTATTTTAACAGTAACATGAGCAATTAGTATGTAATTAACGCTTTGTCTTATTGAGATCTTTATTGAATTTTGGTTTCATTCAACATATTCTATCTTTATGACATGGATCTATTTTGAGTGATAAATTATCTTTGTTCATAGGCAATGGTTTTTCAAATCTAGGCTTCACATTGTGTTGTTTCATTATATACTTTTGATAATACTCTTTGCCTATCGCTTCATTGATAATCTTTCGGTCATTTTTCTTTATATCTGGTTCGCCTATAATCAATTATACATTACTGTTCTGTGGTTTCTCACCATGTTTCATGATTACGCTTACATAATTCAGCAAATAAGATGTCATGGTTCATAACATTTTGCTCATACTTTGGATTTCTTTCTTCAATATCATTTTATTGATTCATATTATCCGACAAATATATCTTCTCCATGGAACAGTTCATTTTCAAAAACATCGAAAGTCGATTATTCAACCGCAAGGTATCTACGTATCCTACACTGTAAAAAAAAGAACATGTGAACAATAATAAACCTTACACAAGAGTTTATTAAACTGATCAGGGTTCTCGATTAGAGAGAGAGATGAGGGAGCTTCTACTTCCTCTTCCCAAATGATCGGTTTTCTACAAACTTTTTGCAGCTTCGGGGTAACTTTGAACAGAAACCGGATTTTGAAACGCCATTTGCCTTTCTCTGATAGAAAGTGAAATAAAAATAAGCAGACAATGTCGTTGCAAGGTGAATAGGATTAGAATAGATCCAGAGTGAGAAACGGCCAAGTGGCAAATCGACTGTTTTGAGAGGAATCAGGTCATGGTGAGTTTCGTTCTTCTCTCCTTTCTGGTCCCCAACCTACCCTATAATCACTTCTAGCACTCCAAGACCGAGAGCAATTTCAGCGAGAATTTTGAGCCCATCCCACCCTTAAATAATATCGACAACCCTAAGCATGGAAAATCGAACATCAAATTTTTACATAGTCTTTTAGCATACATGTTACTTTCATAAACTTTTGAAGGGTTTATCATTCTGATTTTTTTTTGCTCTGTAAGAGAGTAAATGGCTGATGATGTGCAATGAAAGTCGATGAGGTGTCATATCGCACTACCCTCACTCTTATTCCATCACTTTGTCGACTGAAATTATTTTCTCAGCGATTACTGAGGTCAAGCAGCAGGAGAGGTCTCATTGAAACCAATGTTCGCCTCAATAGATGTGCCCCATTAATAGTTTTCAATCAGTCAGAACAAACATTGGCAACAATGAACATATGAAAATTATAGTCAGTAAAATTCTCAAATCCAGTATTCTATTCTGTAATGAAGCACACTAATAATATGAATTCGTTCTGTTATGCGCCAGAAACACCTGGCTCATACGTAGCATCTACATTTCATATGAGGTACACTTCTTGTACACAATACAATGTGAATTATCTGTGTTAGTAGAAATAGTTGAAGCATAAAGTTTATCAGTCAGAATTACACAGTGGGAATAGTCTCGGTCTACAACAATCTTAAAATCACCGAAGGAATATTTAAAAAAAATCTTTTCTTTCACATTTTGTTCTGTTAATTCTTATTCTTCAATCAAGAGACATCTCAAAATTAATTATTGCACTCTGATGATATTGACAATGATATCATCTAAGCAGTAGTTGTACGTGTACGTGTGTAATATAGAAATTCAGTCTTTTTTTTCTCAGTTCAAAATATCTTTAAAGTGACCATCAGAAGATTTAACGAAGGCCTCGTTGAGTGAGTTCATTACGCATTTGAAGTCCAGCGCAGAATGGGCAACAGCAAACAACACAATAATCATTACAAGAATCACCCTGATGAATAGAAAACAATACTTTAGTTCTATTGAATCCCTATGTGAAACAACATACTTTAATTCGTAGAGTAGCTCGAACTTTCATGCGATAAACACCAAGTGCATTTGGAAGGCAGAAACATGATACACAAGGTTCGTCAATCTTGCCTGCGAGCGCCAGAACAAAACAAGGAAAACACCAATATGCATAGCAGCCTAGAACACATCGTTTAACAAAAAAAGGAATGAGTAGTCGATAGATTAGTGATCTCACATTGAGAAATATCATTGCAACATTCGCATAAGTCTACTCTCCAGCTGTCGGTGAATTGGTGAAATGGATTGATAACCACTGGCTGCGTGGTAACAAAGGCACTCTGAGCATGAATTTGTGCCATATAATTGAAGATATTTCAGGCTATTGTAAGTTAGTGTTTGTGTGATGAAAAAAGTGATGTATTGCAATTGCTATTTATATCACAATTTCTTTTTGAATCAAGTAAAACAACTTAAAGAATAAGAATCACTAGAACTTTTAAGAGAGCTATATTTCAGGATAGAATATTAATTCGTCTGCTCTTATCTGCTTAAATAAGAAGGATTATGATAGGAAGAAGTGCGGAGTTTTGTATTTCTCTAATCTCAGATATTTGATAACATATAATAACCAATTATATTTCTTATCATAGAACAAACGAATCCGATAACAGAGAGTCGGGCATGAAAAGTTGTATAGCTTTAGAGTGGAAGTGTAGATGTCTGTCTTTTCTTTATTTTCACATCCACACTATAAAAGAATACCCTCATAATTCACTGAAACTCCTCAGGCCACAAATAACCCGCTCTGCCCTGCCAGGATATACTGAACTAAGTTACAAAGTTTTTTTACAGGATAGTTTTAGATTATCGATGCATATGATTTGCAGAGCGTGGGTGTGAGCGTTAGTGTGGAAGAAGGTGTAAAGGCGGGAGTGAAGTTTTGGTTTGGGTATGGGTGCGAATTTTGGTATGATTCAAAAAAAAACTCCCACATACACACTGCACTCACCCATGTAGCTCCGAAATGTCAAAGATTTTGACAAGATTTGAAAAAAGATCTTAAAAAAATCCTGAACAGTTTTCCATTATTTTCAGATCAGGACTCTACTAGAATTTCAACGATTTTTAATTGAAAAAGAAATTTCTCGCTACATCTTGCAGAGTTTTATGACGTTTCTTGATAGGATTTTTGCAGAATTTTCTAAAGAGAATAGAACAGAAAAGTACAGATAGAATATCGATCTATACATTTTCAGTTTGCAAACCGATCGATTTATCCTACTGAATTGTGCCATAATTTTATAAATAACTGCTAGCGTTTATATCTTTAAATTTGAATGAATTCTTAACTTATAATTCGGTTTCATATGAACACATATTATCACAAAAACATTTGAAAAATACAATGTCATGTTAAATGTTGTTTTCTAATTTACAAATTTCACTATTTTTTGTTGATCTCAATTTCATTTAAAAAATCTATTTCAATTTTTTCTACACATAATTCACACTATGAACAGGTTTTGCTAATATTTTGTTTCTCATTAAAAATAGTTATTTCATGAAAAAACAAAAATTAATGTAACACATTAACTGAAATTAATACTATAATTTAATAATTTTTCCAATTACCATTTCAGGATAACATCACAACAATAACTTGTATTTCTGGCCTAAATCTCAAATTAATTTCAATATAAATCTTCAAAAGGTTCAAAACAAAATCTTCTGAGATTTTATCAGAAGTTCTACTGTTTATACAAAGATCCAATCATGATCAGAATAAAATTCTAGTAGAATCCTGAATTCTTTCAGGTTCGAAACGCAGCATCACAAAAATGTGAAAAGTTCTTCCGTTGATTACTGTTGAGATGCTACTCAAAATTGATATTAAAAGCCATGTTGTGATCTAAAGATTTATAAATCTTGAACAAATCCTAGATAAAAACTAGCTAAAGTTTTTATGAGACCTTTACATCCGTCTTTGCCAAAATCTTGAACAGGATCATTTATAAATCTTGATAGAATCCTGAGAAACAAATTGTGAATACACTCTAAACAAAAAACCAATAAAGATCTAAACTAGATCCTTATATTTTTCCAGCGAGATTCTGATCATTGTTGATATTGTCTTATAATGATCTGATAATCTTGTTTTATTCTTATTACGATCCTACTCTGATGTAATTACAAATCTTTTATCTGCTTTTGATGCACAAAAAATGTTTATCGATGCAAGAGTTTGTCATAATGTGATATAAAAACAGTTTGTAACCATTTTTAATGGAGTTACTTACATTATATATATATACCGGGTGTTCCGAAAGTTTTGCAACATTTTGTATTTTGCATATATCTTGGCATAGGTAAATGATAGAACCTTGATTTTTTTTAAAAGATGCGCCTTGAAAAGCTCTACAAAAAATGTAAGAACAAGTCCCTATTGACTTGTTCTGATGATGTCTCCTATATTTAAAATGAATAGGTCAGATGATGGTCCTATGTCCCATGGTATTAAGTATTTGGAAGACTATTTTTGTTTTGCAAATATTTCGCCTTGAGAAACCGACAACACCTTGACTTTTTTTCAAAAGATGCGCCGTGAAAAACTCTACAAAAACTGTAAGAACATATCCCTATTGACTTCGTCAAATATTGTCTCCAATACTCAAAATGAACAGGTCACATGACGGTGTTATGTACCACCGTAATTAGTATAACAACAATATTTGGGAGACTTCTTTTTATTTTGCGAATATCTCGACTTAGGAAAATGATAACGTCTTGATCTTTTTTTCCAAAGATGCGCCGTCGAAAGCTCTACAAAATCTGTATGAGCAAGTTCCTATTGCGAAACAAAAATAGTCTTCCAAATACTTAATACCATGGGACATAGGATCATCATCTGACCTATTCATTTTAAGTATAGGAGACATCATCAGAACAAGTCAATAGGGATTTGTTCTTACATTTTTTGTAGAGCTTTTCAAGGCGCATCTTTTTAAAAAAATCAAGGTTCTATCATTTACCTATGCCGAGATATATGCAAAATACAAAATGTTGCAAAACTTTTGGAACACCCGGTATATACAATTTACAGAAAATGTCCCAAGTGACTTAGAGATATATTATAAAAACATAAGTACCAATGAGCAACAAAAATCAATAAGGGTTATCAAAGTGGAACAGTTAAGATCTGATTTATTTCGATGGAATTGATGTTTTTTAATTTTATGCCTGCTTAATATCTTTAAAATCAATGGTATCAACAATTTCAGAAAAATGAAAAACATCACTTGTTTGTACTGATTAAAGTAGACTTCGTCCTCTAAATGTACCGATAATCTTATTTGAACAATCAAGTTTTGTATACTGACATCAATCATAGAAGAAGAAAAATAAAAATCAAGGTATAAAACGTTCAAAAAACGGCTTTTTTGAATGAATGGTTTTAAAAATTTTTGGATTAAATTGAATTTTTTATAACTGGTAGTTAATAAAAAGCAGTTAGCGCAATCCCTTGCAGGATTAAAAATGTGAAACACGATTTAGCTGCTATTGTCGATGTTCTAAAAGCTATTGTTTTTTATACTTATGATCATAGAAACAAGTTACATTTGTTTATTGATAATTAATAAAAATTGATGAATTCATGATTTTTTCAATATTACTCGACAATAATTGACACTCAGAAACAATATAAAATTGAAAATCTGTTATATTAAGTATGATATCAAGCATACAATATTGATAAATAAAATTTGCATCAACAACATATTCTTTAATCATTACATCTAAGGATGAATACATTTTATAAATTTGAAGATGAAGTTTAAATTTTTAGATATGATTTAAATTATTAAGTATCCATTTCAAATAAGCAAATTCCAAATCATTCTTAAAAAAAACTTTTAAAATAAAATAGTTCAATTTTGGTACCTGGAATTATTAGAATAAAAAACAAAAATCATTTTTTGAATAAATTGTTCCTATTAGAAACCAATTTTCTTAAAGTTTGATGTTTACAGAATTCATACTAATTAAAATACAATACTCGCAATTGTTAAAAATAAATTTCTAGTTTAGTTTCTCTTAGTTTTCTTCGAATGTTCTAGACACACATACCAGAGATGTTCATGATGCTGCTCGTACTAGAAGTGATTCGTAGTAAATCATTGGGAGCCACTACAACTTGATATAAATATTCATATGCTTGTTTAAAAAGTTTTTGTTTGCCACGAAAAAAACCTCATTCACGAATGTCCTCTCATATGAAGAACACTGATAATAACACAACGACAAAAGTGACTCGAAGACTGAATGAATAACTGCTATTTGTCCTAACCCTATTCTTATTCGTTGACTCTTGTTTCTTCAAAATAACAGCTGAAAAATTTTCTTATTGTTTCCATAGATGATAAATAACAACGTTGGATAGAATATAATATTGTACAACATGCAGAATTTAATGAAGGAGACAGAGACCGACATCAGGACAGGACTGTCCTGCCCTGTCCCACAGGGCAAAGGTTTTCTTTTTCGCCCTGTCCTGATCGCTTTGCAGGGCGCCTATACCAGGGCACAGGGCGAGTTATTTTTCCCTGGTGAATCATTATTAATTCTCAAGTTATATTTTTTTGGGCAAAATTTTCAATCATTTGTACAGTCACATGAGACGTCGCTGCAAGCCAATCACGTTTATATTTCATCCATTGTAATATATCTTAGCGACAGTTTTTACAATTCGTTTCGAGCTATCATTTGTTTCATCTGAATAGGATAGAGACAGAAAGAAGAACAAAGAAAGAATACAATAGCCAAATTATCTATCTTGATAGCAAAAACAAACTACCGTATGTCTGTATTTTTAATTTCATTTATTACGTTGAACATTTTCATTTATTTTTGTCGGTTTCACTTACATACTCAACGTTTTTCATTGTATATTTATTGATATTGACTAGTTAGTGCTCTATTTTCATTTGAATATAGACATTAGTATCTTCTAGCATTTTTGAAATGATTTAAAGTATGCATAATGAAAAGAAAAAGTGCCTTTAAATCTTCTTCAGGTTTTGAGTTTTGTTTCAGAACATAGAACCAGTCTAAAACTCTTCAAGCCGCCCTGTCTTGTCCAGCCCTGCCTTGAGGACTGGACACGGCAAAATAAATCAGGGTAACAGGACAGAATAGGACAAAAAAAAGTGCCCTGTGTCGGTCTCTGGAAGGAGAATATATCGAATTCAACTAATCTTTTTTCATGCCATTGGTGAAAGATGAATACACCCTCCGCACAGAACAGAAGCCTACTGTGCCCGACCTGAGCACAAAAAAGACAATATATGAAATTGGATAGATTATCTCATTGCTTTTCACTATTTAATTCATGTGTTTAATTTCTTTTGTATTGTACGTTTTCTAGAAACGGACAAATCAATTTTTTTCGTGATTTGAAAAATGCGTATGCATACTTAACACTTGCAGATAGCTGTCGGAGAACTGTGGGATACAGATTAGGCACGCAATCATACTATTCTGTTATATTTATTTTCCGCTATGAGCATATGCACATCTCAAGAACAAAACGATATTAATTTTTATTAACTTGTTAAACAAACAAATAATTCACTTTTCAAAAGATATACTACTCATTTTTTTTGTTTTGTTTCATTTAAATATAAATTTAAACACGTCGGAATTCGATATTGTACTCAGATTAAATGAAATTAAAAGAATAATAATCACCTTTAGATGCTAAGAAAAGAGAAAAGATTTATGAATATGTATATATACAAGAAATTTTTTATAATAATCAATTACGATGACTTATCATTATGTTCTATATTTAAATACTTTTTACATGATTTAGAATTATTTGGTAGATCTGATCGACGTTGTTGTTGTTGATTCATTTGTCGTAAAAGATTAAGTACAAGATCACGTTTATTTGGATGAGCATGAATAGCATTAAGTAATTGTTGTTGATTGAGATTGATGGTCTGTATGTTGATTTGTTAATGAATGAATCGGTGATGTTGGATTTTGATTATTTACTAAATAGAAAAGAATTATTAAATATTTTTATCAAAGATTTTTTTACCTAAAGAAAGAAGAACTAATTGTTATTCATTTTGTTTTGATAATTAGCTACTGATATACGTGCATAATGTTGACGATAATTTTCATATGTTTGATCATCGTAATAATGTCCTGCTATTGATAACCATGGTTGAATTACAAATTGAGTTTACTGAAATCACAAAAACTTTTGTTTCTATTTGAAATTTTTATTAAAAAACATATGCCCTGAATGATAATCATATGATGAAAGATCATTTGTTGATGATGAATGTGCTCAATAAAGTTGCTGTAATTGTTCAATTGAGTAAGAACTTGTTATTAACGATTGCCTTTTTAATGGTAACGATGAAAATTGATTATGTATTGGATATCCACTAAAAATTCGAACAAAATATTAAAACTTTTTTTAAAAATAACTAACATATTTGACATATCCATTAGATAATCATGATGTACTGGTATAACAATCGGTAGTTGATGATCATGTGGTCTCATGTAAAAACAATTTGTTTTTGAGTATTTAATCAATATTTTTATACTCAGTTGTAGTTTTTATTTGATTATTATTTGATAGTTTTCGTCTTTTTCGCCATATATTACGTGGATCAGTTTCATCTAATTTATCATTTTCATCGTCTGTTGGTAAATGTTGTTTTTTCTTCATAAAATCATCTTCATCAAAGCCATTACTACTTTCTGTATCGTTCGATGGAGTTTTATCAACATCTGTCATTTCAATATCAGATAGAGATAATGATAATGAATCTAAAAACTAAAAATTGATATTGTTTTTCTATCTTAATTTTTCTGTTGTTGGCTTCTTTAATACTTCTGGCTTAACAATAACTTCTCGTACAAGTGAATTAACACTTGATGTAGCCATAAATTTTTCAATTATTTTCCTATGTGCTAAACTTAATGAACGAGTATTAATAATTTGAAGTAAAAGTTATGGATAAATATTTTCTGTTTGTTCAAATCCATAACTCCAATTCATATATTTACGTAAAAATGTTGCATATTTTTCTTATAAACGTTTAACCAAATCAAGATGTTTTATATTTAAACGATCAGGTGAAAATAAAATAATCGGTACTAATAATGTTGATGCTACTTCATCAATATGTAAATAACACATTGAAATTAAAAAACTTCGTGTACGATTAAATATTTCTTTACCACATACTTTTGTAAGTAATGGATCAAGTGGCATTACTTGATCATCAACCAAAGCACGTTGATCAAGTGATAAATAATTTGTAAATGTGTGAATTTTCGGATCCAGTAATGTATTTAATGAATAAACCACTATTTCAACAGCTGAACTTTTAAGTAAACTAACTTTATCATCCTTGAAAAATAAATCGAAATCTTTCAGCATTCGTGTGAATAAAACAAGACATTGAATTGGTACAATAAGAAAATTAGCTGAAGTATTTGGAGATTTTTCATTATTCGGTAATTGAAGATTTGCATTATCAGATTTGGGATTTGAAACATTTGCAAATCAAATTGATGGAGTTGAAAAATTTAATGAATATATTCTAAAATAAGAAATAATATAATTGGTCTGTTCGTTTTTGTTTGACATTCTATCTATTTACTTTTCATCTAAAGACTCATGCCGTATAACTCGAAAGAGAACGAAAAGAAGGATGACCTTAACTATTATTTGTTTGTGTATTCTGACATACTACAAGATCTGATTACTCACGCTCGGGATTGATATAATGTATGAGCTATCTTCGATAAGTAATTTTTCTTCTTTGGTTAAAAATTTATAAATATCAGGGTCTTCTGCACTTGTATGATTTTCGTCTTAAACCATATTTTTCTTCACGTTCTTCATCAGATAAAACCCTCTTTAAATAAATAAAAAATTCGCTAAAAAGATTTTGTTTATTTTTATTCTTACCATTTTGGTTTCATCCCAATAGATGTACGATTTGCATATCGGCAAACTTTACATGTCACAATCTTCACCAGGTATCGTTCTGAAATATATTTAGATTTTTCTCTAAGGAATTCTAATTGAATAGAATAGACGTGAATTTTTTTAATCAATAATTAATAGAACTCTTTAGAAAAATTCTTTTCACATTTAATAGACAAAGAAAAGATACGCCAAGATTTTCTTTTCTTTTCTTTTTTTTATCTTTTCATTAGACTTAATATCATGACTTTGTTCTATTTTATTTTATTTAACGCAAAAATACACATGAACAAACAAATTTTTATTATCCTTTTCATGAATTTACCTTCACTGGAACATTTATAATTCTGGAAACGAAGACATTGTATGGATTGACGAAAAAATGCTTTACAACTTTCACAACTATCTCCACTGAAGTAAATTTCTAGTAAAAATATTCTTAATTGATTATTTGATTTTTAAATATAGAATAATATTTACCGATGCTTATGTCTCCACATACACTATATAATCGACTAGGTACACCACTAGTCGATTCATTTCTTGTTTGTTGTTGCATTTTAAATAATGGTATAGATGAAGATGAACCAATTGAACGTAGTTTTATTTGAGGTTCTATATCGTCAAATGATTTAGTTTCTACAATTTGTTCATCATCATGTGAATGATGTTTTTATGTTGAATAGCAACTAATAAAACTAGCGAAAAGATTTGAATATTAAATTCAAAAATAAATATTCATTTTATAAATCATTCTCAGTATCTAATTTTTATAAAAAATTTCATATTGCACCTTGTTCTAGATAAACCATTCGATAGTGATGATGGTTGAGACCTAAATGGCAATGGTATAAACATAATTTTTACATTTCTTACTATCTATACGAATATAGATATCTTTACAGTAGAAAATAAATGTGCAATTCAATGCCGTCAATCACAGGTCGATTCGAATATAAAACAATGAGAATATATCTGCTTTTTACCGATTGAGGATAATGCAGTTAGTAAATTATGAGTACATACCTTTGATTATCAGTCTTCGAACGATTATAGACTACAAACTAATCAATATTCAAGTTTCGAAACAACTTCAACTAGTACATATCTGCTTAAATTAGATTGAAAAAAATTTTGTTTACTTGTTTTTGTTTTGAATAGTTGCACGTAAATGAACAGCAAGTTGTCAAAGAAAAAAAAACCCATCTTGATAAGTAACTGATGGATCAAGTGAATAAAGTTCAACTAATGATCTGTGTATAAAATTAATTAATCGAAGTGTTGTTGTGGATGTAAATTTGCAATTTTTCAAATAATCCAAATACATTTTCTATTGAAAATAAAAAATTTAATTAAGTTGATAAATACGAAAATCTTTACTTGTAAAACAACACCAATCATTTCATTTCGATGTTCACGTATTAAATAAAATCAACAAACAAATGCAATAACACGGCTATGTTCATCTTATGATGTTGACCAAATGTGAATTAATTCCTAAAATAAAATAAATATTGAGAAAAGAATTTTTCTTCATTATCTCAATATACTTTAACAAGTGCTTGATGAGTATTTAGTAAAAATAATAACAAATGGAATAACAGAACGAACATGTCCAAGAAGAATATTTAATGTACTTGGAACATTAATCATCAGTACGAGCAAAATTTATCAAAAAAATGAATATAAAATAATTTCAAAAAGAAAGACAAATTCGTGTAAAATGTAGCGAACATTTTTTCATATTTTAAATATATTTTCAGTTTGAACTTGTTTCTGGTTTTAATTTACTTGTTATAACAAGTTTTATATGAAGAAATCGATAGATTGCTGGTAATAATTGTTTAACACTTATACAAACAATTGTATTAAACGGTAAAAAAGAAACAACATTTTTGAAAAGGAATTCTAATTAATGAAAAATCATACATTCAAGATCATCGATTGTACTAGGTTTTTTTTATTGTTTCTTTTTCTTTGTTTTATCATCTGATACATCAGCACCATAAGCAGATTGCACAGCTAAATCAAAAGCTTCTATTCAATATCAAACAGTAACTTTTCATTTTGTTCAGCTTTTATGTATTTAATTAAAAAACTTATATTTATTTCTTTTCTTCTGTTATTTATTATGATTTTAGCAATAAGAGACAATGAGAATCAACTATAAGCGCTAAATACAATCAAAAAAATACAGGTTGATGCACATAATCATTTACTATATACAAGTTGCACATTGGGCAAAAGACAAAAACAAAAAGCCAAATGTTATTTTAACCATATATTAATTAATTGTTCAAAATAATTTTTTCTTTCTTCCAGTTGTTTTAGTTTTTGTATCGTCAAATGTTTTTCTATAAAATAAATACAGAATAAATTGTTATGCAACTCAGATTTGCAATTAAATTACTTGTTAAAGATATCTTTTGACTTTATAAAATCAAAAAACGACTCATTTACTGAAATAAATAAGTAACAATAGTACTGCAATGGTAACATCAAAGTACGACTTACATGAACATAAATTTTTATCTAAGTTTTTCGTAATTTCATCGACAGCACAATTGAAAATTGCTTCTCTATAAAATAAATATCTCAGATCAATAAATAAAAACGATTATAAAGTCACCTACTGTTGAATGTAAAATATATCATTGTTCCAGTCGATTAGTACATTTCGTGTAATAAGTGATTGAATATCGTCCAAAACAACTAAACAACTTTTCTGGTTCATTAAATATTTTAAAAAATCAAATACTCACGTCGGTATTTTCCTAAATGATGATAAACCAAAACTCGTTTCTTTAATAATTCGATCATAGTACCTGTTAGCTCGCTTCGACGAGCTTAACTTTATTTTATTTATTTCATATGTTAAATCTCTTCAAAAATGTCCTTAAAATCACTAGGTATATATATATCCATAGAGAGGAGAAGAAGAACAAGAGAAAAAGAAGGAGAAACAACAATAACAATAACAATACAGTAGAAAGAAGAAGGGAGAGAGAAAGAGATAGAGAATCGAGGGTAGACAGAATGCGAGCTACCGTTAACATATATATGTAAAAATGTCCTTGAAGTGCATAGTATAACAGAGAAAAAAAAGAAAAGAAAAGAAATAGTTGTACAACAACAAAGAGAAGAGAGAGAACGAAAGCATCGAGGGGTAGAACAGGTATCACCGTTAACAGTACCTTTATGATCAGCTGTTACATCCGGATTGCTATTGATTAATTTTGTCAAAAGCTGTAAACAGATACAAGTAATGGTTTTAATTATTCAAAATAATGTTTACCTTTTCACACTTTTGAAATTCTTTTTTACCCAAATACATATCGACTTTTACATACGAACGAAGATATTGTACATTCATTATGGAATTAATATGTAACAGAGAACTTAACTTTTCACTTGAGGTACAACAATGGTAATGTGTTTACTAAGATAAGATATGTTGGAAATGACGAATTTCAAACATGCCGTACATATATATATATCGAGAAGAAACGGTAGAAATGACGGACGGACGAAAGAAATAAACATTTTTTTTTTCATTTTTCTCTCTCTCCTGCTTATTCATCATTGCATAATATAATTTGGAATTATTTCTACACATGAACGGCAATTTTCTCAACACTAGGGACTAAAGAAAATATCAAAGATATTGCCCGTTATACGACAAAAAGTTGTGGTGTAATTAAAAATATGTATGCTGCAAAAGTAAACATCACCATCATGCAGTGAGCATATTTTTAACTATAATAGAGATGTTGAAAAATTTTTTGTCTTGTATTCTACTTCTTTTTTTCTATTATGGATCAGTTTCAACGAAGTAGCAGAACAGTTTAGCCCAAACAAAATAAGTTATCTGAAGTTTTTAGACTAGTGTGAACAAGAATTAGCATAGTATTCTCAAAAAAAGGACTAGTCTTGACGTGCATAGATGACACTGCAGACTAGTCCTGACCATCATTGAAGACATTTCACACTAGTCAAGTCGCTCGCCTTCGACGGGTTTCAAATCGCCTAGCAGACGGACACGCATCATTCTGCTACTTAGACTGTTTAAACGAACGTCAATCTATCGCTAAGTCATAGTCTGCTGTCAGAACACCCGTCAGATATTAAATACTGTTGGGTCGAATCCACCTTTCGTCTTCTTTTTTTATTACTTTGTTGTTCTACAGACTAGTCTGGACGGGATAGATGATGGACAAAACGAACTAGACATGACTGGGTTCAAGGACTTTCTGGACCAGTTCAGACCTGGTTAAAAGACACTTCTCCTAAAGATGACTAGTCATGACGAGTGTGTAAGACGTTTTAGACTAGACATGACGGGTATTACGGACATTTCAGACTAGTCATGTCGCTCGTCTTCACTTATTTTTTGCTCACTTGAAAACAGAAATATGAACAAATCGTTGGCTAAAAAATGAAACATTTTACGAAAGTGAATAGCGGTCGGTTCAAATTACATGAACATTTATCGAACTTGATAATAAAAGTTAGTGTGAGATAGTACAATGTCGATTATTATAATATTCATAAGATCTAAACTATCCATCTCTGAGAAATAAGAGACTCTTATTTCGGTTTATCATGAACTCATTTACAGCAAAATTATATTAGTACATGTTTAAGAAGAGTTTCTTTCTAATTTCTCAACAGCTTGAAAATTTCTTAGGTAAAAGTATTCTATTAACTTCAACTGTTCGTATTCATACTAGGATCCACCGAGTACTGGAGATAGATGAGCATGTAGATATAAAAAGTAGTGTATTATTTTGCCTACTTAATAGTATAGGACCGAGAAATGATTTATCAATTGTCGAACACTTCTATACTTGTAAACTAATGAAAGCATAGCTGCAACACATAAAATTTTTCTTCACAATAGAAGCCCACTGGACTGCTATTCTGCAGGGAGTTTACTGTAACTATGACTTAGGTACGCTACTAGGCTTCCTCTCTTTTTCGCCATACGCATTTCTGATTTCTTCTCGGCAATACACTTCTGTTCTCAGTCATCGTTTCACAGTTACAAAAAATTTACTTAGAGAAGCTATTCTTTCTTGCCGATAGATGGCGTTCGCGTAGTGTATTCCAATCATAAAGATCGTATTGGTTCAAGTGAATGATCCACTTGTATTACTTTCTAATGCAATGCTTAGATTTTCCATCAAGTCTTTTTTTTCAAAACGTAGTTTTTCATTAATTATTATTAGATCTTAAATGTCATCTTTACTTCGTCTTCTTCGCCTACGTTATTTAGTCATTAGTACAACAGTTGGTGGTAGTTATGTAGTTCATAAAGTTAGTGTCATTTACTTTTTTTTTCAAATAAATTTTTTTTGTTCTAGAAATACAAAGAATTACAAGATAAACTACCTGATATATCATGGATGAAAGAATATATGCCTGAAGAAAATGTCGATGCATTAACAAAATATTTATTTGATCTAAGAGATTCTATTACAATTCCTGACACCGTATAAAAAAATGTTTTTTTTTTTTTTTCTATTAACTATTTTTATTTTATGTTTTGTTTGTATAGACTAATTTACAAAATCACATTAGACAATTACATGAAAGATTTACTGATTATCTTGTAACAACGACATGTTCAAGTTAGAATACCTTTTTTCTCAATTGTACAAAATTGAATATGTTGTATTTTTAGAATTATTAATTCTCGGTCCATCATTATCATTAAATAATCATGAACAAAAATCATCAAGTAAAAAACGAAATATTTGATTTTGTTTATTGTGTTATTTTTTCTTTTTGTATTAGATAGTCATTTTATATTGGCAAAATCATATCAAAATATGCAGACAACAAATGAAGAACAAGAAAAATTACGCAAAGTTAGTGACTTCTTTTTTCTTTTTTTGTTAAATTATTCTTTTATTTAAAATTAGGCTGCTCAATTCCAAGCTCATGAACGTCAAGAAAAAATTCAACAAGAAATGATGACTATACAAATAAAATATCAACGTGAAATAGATCGATTAGAAAAAGAATTACAATCATTAAAAAAACAACTCTTATTAAAACAAGATCGAACTACAAGTGGAAAAAAACAACGAAAAATTAAAGTTTTTTTTTATTTAATTCAAATTTAAAAAAAAATTTTAATTCTTATTTCTTCTTTATTAAGAAATCACTTATTGATATGTACAGTGAAGTATTAGATGAATTAAGTGAATATGATACTAATTATAATATTCAAGATCATTTACCTCGAGTAAATATGACTTTTAATTAGAAAGAATGTTTTCATCAAGTTCTAAGAAGTCATACACGAAAATATTTAGTCGACATTTTGATAAATACGAGGTCGTAGAAAATGTGGCGATCCCTCCCATTTGATTCTCTTTAAAATGGCATTGTTAAAGAATAGCTTCTGAAACTTCCAAACTACTATGTCTGGTTTTTTGTAGAAATTTTACTATAGAATGTATTAGATAGAAAACTTCATTGACTATTAAAATCACAATCTAAGTTTGAGTTAATTGCTTAACATTAGAGAAAAAAAGTATATTGTTGTTAAAATTTTTTCCATCAATTAAGTTTATATCAAATCACTTTTGAGTCGAGACTATGTGCATCGTGTTGGTTCTAATGAGCTATGAATACCATGAAAAGAGTTCAAAATAATAGGTTATTGCCGCCGAGATACAGTTTTTTTAGCAGAGTGTCGTGAAATTCGTTAGCAAAATTGAGTATCGAATTTTGACTTGCAGTTTTGCACAAAGATAGACCTTAACGAGCATAGCTTATTGTGAAAATTTTAAATTTTTTTAATTAGTACTTTGACCATAGTCGTATCTTAGGATATAATCAATCAAAATATCTGAAACTTTTACAATAAAGTATTCTCATTAAAACATGTTTCTATGCAAGTTTTCAAGTCAAAATTGAAGACTTAGTTTTCTTGAGAGGGATCACAGCATTCTGCTAAAACATACAGTACTTCGATAGTAATAAGCCATTGGTACGCACTCTTTTCAACATATTCATAACTCATTAGAATCTACATGATGCACATAGTCCCGATTCAAAAGCGATTTAACAACGTTCTCTCGCAAGTGTTCGTAACACATATCTAAAATGACATGATTTGATGATATAACAATGAATCTTGACGGAGTCCGAACGATCTCCAGGTAGCCAACAAGTGTTCACATATACTTCGAGATGGTCTAGTTCGGTGTAACTGGCAGATATTATCAGTATACTCTAGTAGTCTTCACTGGAACATCTCTGAAAGATAAGCGATATCAACTAATATTCTGTACTTATAACAATGTAATGAAACTGGCTAGAGTGTTTTGTCAAAAAAGATTGTATAATTCAATTTTTCTATTTAGGTTATTGTTATTGGTGATCAAAGTTCCGGTAAAACTAGTGTACTTGAAATGATAACACAAGCACGTATATTTCCTCGGTTTGTTCATGTTGATTTTATATTTTTTGTTTTCATATTTAATATATTCTTTTCTAGAGGTGCTGGTGAAATGATGACACGTAGTCCAGTAAAAGTTACTTTAAGTGAAGGTCCTTATCATGTTGCAACTTTTAAAGATAATCGTAAAGAATATGATTTAACAAAAGAAACAGATGTATACATATGATTGTTTTTGAAAAAGAAGATTTTGTTTTATTGCTGTTCTTTTAGTTAGCTGCTCTTCGAAAAGAAATTGAACTTCGAATGCGTGCATCAGTTCGAGAAGGTCAAACAATCAGTAATGAAGTTCGTTTTTAAAAATTTTTTAATATCAAAAATATTAAATGAACAAATAATTTAGGTTATTTCATTATCAGTTAAAGGTCCCGGTCTTCAACGTATGGTGCTTGTTGATTTACCTGGAATTATTAGTGTAATTTATTAATATTTTCTTTTTAATTTTTGTTTTCTTTTTGCTCTAGACGGAAACAATAGGTATGGCATCAGATACAAAAAATTCTATTACTCGTTTGGCAAATAATTATATGTCAAATCCAAATGCTATTATTCTTTGTATTCAAGGCAAATATTTATTTGTATGCATGAGGCATTTGAAACTCTTCTTTTTTTTGTTTTCAGATGGAAGTGTTGATGCAGAACGTAGTAATGTAACAGAACTTGTTTCAAAAATGGATCCATATGGTAAAAGGACTATTTTTGTTCTAACCAAAGTCGATTTAGCTGAAGCTAATCTTTACGATACTGATCGAGTTAGTATAAACATAAAGGACTCCCCCGTCGGATTTGGTGACCTATGTTGAACGAGGATGCCACATATGTGGGACATACTAGTTATAATGCTTTGGGGATATTATAGGATCAGAGATGTCCATGGCGGCGTGGCAGCAGCAACTTTCTATATAGGTCTGTTATTTTTAATCTGAGTATCCAAGTTTGATTTATCCATGAAACTCTAGAACAATCTATAAATATCTTATGTTTATTTCAAAAATGAATTTTCAAATATTCCCGTATCCCCCCTCAGGGATCCGACGATCAAAAAAAAAAAATTTTCCGTTTATAATGGCGTTGTTGATATTAATTCATTAGGAATGCTGTACTGATTATTAATACATTAAATTTTTAATCGGACAGTTAAGTATTATTAAAATACTGTCAATATACTGGATGTTATCTTTGAAACATACAGAACCCGACAACGACTGGAATATCATATAGTCAAAAAATAATCTGAACCTAAAAAAGGTATGAAAAAAGTAACAATGAAAATTATAGATTATAGAAACTTGTAACTATATCGAATTGAACTTCTAAAAAATTTCTATAAGTTACACATTGCTCTACAAAATTACATATATGGCATCCAAGTTCAAGATAGATCATTAAATCCGATGGAGTCCTTTAAAATCAAACTAATTCTTGTAATTTAGATTAAAAAAATTCTTGATGGCAAACTATTTCCAATGAAAGCTTTAGGTTACTTTGCAGTTGTTACTGGCAAAGGTTAGAATTTTATAAAAGATTTAATATATGAGAATTAATTTAACTAAGCAAATATTTTAATTGAAGTTAAAAAAGAAAATGAAATAATGTAAGTTAATATTCTTTTAGGAAATGCTGATGATTCAATAGAATCAATTCAAAAATATGAAGAAGAATTTTTTCGAAATTCTAAATTATTTCGGTATGAAAAACTTTCTTTTATTGAGAGTTTCTCAATTAATTTTGTTTTATAATTTGAAAGTGATGGAATATTTAAAGCTACACAAACAACAACACGTAATTTAAGTTTTGCAGTTAGTGATTGTTTTTGGAAAATGGTTAAAGAAAGTGTTGAACAACAAGCTGATACATTTAAAGCAACAAGATTTAATTTAGAAACTGAATGGAAAAATAGTTTTCCAAAAATACGTGAACAAGATCGAGTTTGTTTATTAAAAAAAATTTTTTTTTTTACTTTAAAATCTTTTTTTGTTTTTGTTCAGGATGAATTATTTGAAAAAGCTCGTGGTGAAATACTTGATCAAGTTATTAATCTTAGTCAAATACCTAGTCGACAATGGTAATTATTCATTGAAAAAAAATTCAAAAAAATAAAATAAAATAAAAATGTTTTGTTGTTTAGGGAAGAAAATTTATCAAAACATCTATGGTCAACCATGTCTAGCTTTATTTTTAATGAAGTTTTTATTACTGCTTCTCAAACAGGATCAGTCGGGTAAATTTCTTCAATTAGAAGAAAAAAAAACGCTGTAGAACACAATCCTTGTAAAACATGATGTAGCTGCTCTTGTTAATCATAAGGAAATTTTTTTATTCTACCTATTTTGGAACATATTCCTTCATCATTCTCTCAAAATGCAACAAAGAATTATAAAAGAGACGTTATTGATATGTGTTCTGTGAGAAGGGTAGAGCCTGTCGGGTCCAAAATTTTCGAATCTGCAACCTAACGACATTTTAGTGAGATCAAAATTTTTGTTTTCTAGTGGTTTTAATACAACTGTTGATGTTAAATTACAACAATGGGCTGAAAAAGAATTACCACGTCAATGTGTTCATATTGGTCATCTTGTATTACTTGATGAGTTTCAAGGATTAATTGAACGTGAACAAAAAAGTCGTTCATATGATCCAATTACTAATGATTTAAAAATGCAAGTTGTTCAAGCATGTCGTTCAAGACATCAATGGGATTCTAAAGCACTTGACTCACTTGTATTTATAGATATTATTTATTTTATATGATGATTTATTATTTTATTTTTTTTTGTTTGAATAGAGAGTTATTCAAACTCAAGCATTACAAGATCGTAATGTACCAGATAAACAACAATGGGAATCAGCTATTAAATTTATGGAAAATACTTTACGTAAAGAATTAGAACATGAAGAATCAGAATTATTATCAAATATAAATCAAAGTTCATGGAAGAAATTCATCGGTTTTCAAAGATCGACTATTGAAGAAAAATATCGACAACAATGTATAAAAGAATTAGATAAAGTCTTGATGAGTAGACAACAATTAAATCAAACAACAAAAACTAATCAAGTGGTATGAATATTTATTTAATAGGAAAATTTAATAATACGATCCTCTTGAAAAAATTCGAGTGTTGAGTTTACTTCGATAATAGCTCTATTGTAAAATACCTTATGTTTCAACGATGGGACCAGTACCAGTCCAATCCGGATTTCAGACCAGCCGATCATCGGTAGACCTGCCGATGCGGTCCGAGTTTCAGACCTGCTGGTCACCGGTCGACCTACTGATCTAGACTTGAGACTTGCCGGTCCAGTTTTATCTATTCCTACTGGTACCGATATCGATTGTCAAACGTCCACACCGGTTCTATTTTTGACTTAAGATTTGTTCTTGATTTATACGATTTAATTAAAATTCAATGCCTATTTAGCTTCGTTCTACTCTTGATCAAGATGAATTGACTGCTGTTAAAAAAAATCTTCAAGCACAAAAAATGGATGTATCTAATGAATTTGTAATGTTTAGATTTTTATTGTTTATCATTTATATGAAATTTTTTTTTTGTAGATAAATGAAACATGGCAACGTGTATATAAAATTCATTTTCTTAAACAAAATCTTACGACATGTATTGATTGTCGTCGATTTTTTTATTATTATCAAAAAGGATTTTCTGATCAAGGTGTATGTAAATCGATTGTAATTATCGCAATGAAATTTTTCTGTTTTTTTTATAGCTTGATTGTCATGAAGTTGTTTTCTTTTGGCGTTTAAAACGCATGATTGAAATAACAAGTAATGCAATTCGACAACAAATATCAAATATTGAAAGTTTGTTTTGAATATGTTTTTTTTTTCTTGAATCAAAATAAATGATCTTTTTTTTTTAGCTCGTCGACTTGAACGAGAAGTTAAAGAAATATTAGATGATTTTAGTGGAGATGAAACATTAAAAGCAAATCTTAAAGGAAAAAGAGTTGATTTAGCTGAAGAATTGAGTAAATTTTCTTTAAATAGAAATTAAAAAAAAAACACAATTCTTATTTATTTTAGAACGTGTTCGACAAGTTCAAGAAAAATTAGAAGAATTTATTGAAGCATTAAATGCAGAAAAATAATGTTTTTCATCTGTTATTTGTCGATGATTAATATCTGTTAATAATTTTTTTCGAACTTTTCTTTTTTTTTTAATATATATGTAAATCTCTAGGAAAACCCATTATCAGTCTATGTATTCCCGTACTTTACTTTTAGTTTGTTTTTTTTTCTTCGCTATTCGAAGTTATTTTCTTTTTATTAAAAGATCAAGGAAGTCATATATGCACTAAATTAATTTATAAAGAATTAAGATTTACTCGATAATAATTCACTTACACTTTGACACATCTATTCTCTTTAATGAAAATCGATTGATTGAATGTATAAATAAACAATTATCATGAACGAATATTAATCTATGAATTAAATATTTGCAATTCAATTATGTTCAGCATATGAAATATTGTCTTCACATTCATTTAATTTAGTTTTATTATTTTGAAATGATGAATGTTTCAGAATTATACAATAAAGAAATAATAATTTCGAGCCTAACAAGGAAATGTTTTCAACTAATCAATTGCTTTTGAATTAGGACTCACGTCAGTACATAAGCTAGACTACAGTGAGATATGAAACACCTCAAAAGAATAAGTCCCTTTAGGTCTTCTGTTCAGAGTTATAGATATTTTACTAGAATCTTAACTTCCGCACGTGGTATATATCCACAAATCGAATGACGGTTTTTCGATGTGAGATTTTACCTACAGACAGATCTATCTGTCAGTAGCATGCCCTGAAAATTCCAGCTTAAAAGAATATTTCATTTTATTTCCAAGATATCAAAGTCCTAAAAATCGTTGATATTCTATGAAAGATACTAGAATTTTCTGTTTTCTTGGGATCTTAGTGTCTCGAGAAGCAAATATTCTTTTGAGATTTTTCATATCACACAGGGATCTACCGTATTCAATGACTTCATGTAATAGATCAGACAGTATAGACTTGTTCTCTTTTTGAAGTATTATATAAATCCTTCAACATACTCATGAATCTTTGTCAAATAGATACTGTTATCAATTAGCATGAAATTTTAGCAGCATCGAACGATCATACTCGATCGTTTTTTTTCCGATTGTTTCATTTGTTGAATGAAGCAGTTGGCATCTACGAATTGGTCAGGTTCTTATTATGTTTATTCTCGTACATTGACCAGCCTTTTCAAAGATTAGGATAGTAACAGTCATATTATTGGTATATTGGGCCAATGTCAAAGCTTTTCTTAAGTGGCTTTTTTTTAGTAGTATAACATATATGTTTCGCTTAATAGTTTTTTTCGGAGATTTAGTCTTCACATGTCGATCTAAAGAAAAAGGACATGGTAGATATAAGCAACTAAAATACAGTAGTATACAATGAACATCTCCATAGGAAATCGAACTATATCGTATAACTATTGTTTCTTATTACTCAGTAAGCAATAACATGACTGAAATGAATTTGAAGTTAATATTTCTTTTATTTGTTTGAAAAGTAGATATCATTGACCAGGAAACTATTATATAAAATAATCTAAAAGCATACTACAAGTTATGAAATCATATACATATATTTAATTGCATGTTCAAATCATCGTACGTATCACATTTTTCTAGTAATTATAAATCAATATTAGTCAATCATTTTCTTGAAATTTCTCTAACGATAGTATATCAATATATAATATATTTCTAAAAACTTTTCAACTCAATATCAATCGATTAATAGGTATTTTTTCTTATCGAACGCATCATTCTGTTTTTGTCACTAGTTTATTTATGAATCATCGCTTGGTTTTTTTGTTCTATTGATAAAAATATATGCGGTTTCTTTACCGGATATCTTTCTTGACGATATAGGATTTATTGGTTGCTATATACCAGGAAAGATTTATATTAAATGATTTGTGAAAAAAATCTGTTACTTATTTTATAGTAATCTAACAAATACTTTATTGATGTGTCTTAATGATAGAATTCGATGTGACAAGATTTTATCAATGATAAGAAATTAAAATAAACTCGAATTGTGCAACACTGGTGAGTTAAATACGTTCTTTACATTGAACATAGAAAAACGAATAACTTTGGATTAGTTTTGACAATTTTTTTCCTCAGATCGATTTAATATTTATTCTGTTCTCAATCTTTGACAATCCCGCACTAATGTCTTTACCATCCGAAATCTATTGAAAGTATAATGATTCTTTTCAGTGCATTTGTTGAAAAATATGTTGTTTCTTTCGGAAACAACATTCTCTTCAATCAAAATAATGAAAGCCTATCAGTTTAATTGATGTCTTCGTCTGTTGATAAAATAAAAGGTAAACAATCTGGCAATTATGTATATGTATTGACAGTTGACAATTATTAATGATTACAATCTAAAACAAATCATATTATTATCTTAAAGCAGAATATGTCAAGTACAGAATGTTTGAATAAGAGATAATAAATGTTGCTTTGTTCCGAAGATTTATTTGACTCTATTTTACTTTCTTCTTAGTTTCTTTTATATGTTATTATTGGTTTTTTGTCTCTTTTTAAAAGAACGCTTAGAGACATATATATATATATATATATATGGATTCGTGATAATATTTTATACCAATACAGGGTAGAATACTTATTATTACGATTTGTTGAGTTTTATAGAGATAAAAAAATCCTATTCAAATTATTTCCAAAAAATGGATCAGACTATTTCAGAAATTTGTTCACGCTTCCTAGACATAGCGGAACTTCATCTATTGAAAGAAATACATTCTACTATTTACTTTGAAGGTACGGAGAAGACAAGAATTTTAAGAGTCACAAAAGCAATTAGTGATAACAATAATAATTTTTGCTTTTCGTATCATTGTTATGTATAATATTGAAATAGACAACTGTTCTCTATATCTTGAATTAAATAAAATAGTAATGGTTTGGATTAAGTACATATGGATTAATGAGATGATGTTGTACAAGTAGACCCATTGTAGTTAAAGCTAATTTTTCTTCTACAGCTGGTCCTCGATTTTGCCAATATTCACCAAATA
>CAJNOL010001402.1:0-62765 GCA_905250125.1 Rotaria sordida | reverse complement strand
CCACACCCACACCCACACCCACACACCCACACCCACACCCACACCCAGCCACCCACACCCACACCCACACCCACACCCACACCCAGCCACCCACACCCACACCCACAGTGATATGTGGACCTTCCTGGAAAGCTCTCTGCCTAACTTTTTTGCAGACGACTTAGCATGTGTGCTGGGAGGTATGATGGGAACCAAGTACTCACAGCAGTGTCTCGACCTAGAGTCGAAACTCAAGAAATTGTTTGAGTACCTTGAGTATTATGCCGCCTTATCGGTACAACCGATAAATTATGAAAAAACCGAACTACTTTGGTCGGCACGCGCTGTTGGTAGGCCTAGGTTTGATATCGCAATGGGAGATCATAAATTAGCATGGGTCAAGAGTTTTAGATATCTCGGTTACCACATATCGTGCAAACTTGGCTGGAACAAGATGATTTCCTTGTACAAAAGTAAAATTAGACAAAGAGTAGCCATAGTGAAGTCATGTCATATGTACGGTTCTTCTTCGCAAGAATTTCGCAGGATCCTGTTCTCTACCTATATCCTGCCACTATTCACGTGGTTGTTTTGTATATTTCCCTTATTCACTGATTATCAAAAGATTGATCTTAACCACTTTTACTACACTTGTTTGAAGCGAATTCTCGGAGTTCCTAGGTGGAACGACTTCCTTTTTGCGTCCATTTATGACGAAAAATCCTTAGATAATCTATGTGCAAAATACTGGAAGAAGTATCTTATCCATCTGAACAACTCAATAGATGGATCTATGTGGCTTGAGCATCAAGTATTAAACTCGTTCAGAAACCAATGGCTCGACAAGAAATATGTAGTGAGATTCGTGTATCGGTCTAAACGATTGGTACCATTCGTTCCGAGCGTTGAGTATTGTTTAAGGTGGTTAGAAAATACCACTACTGATTCTATTCCTTTTATTCCGAAGGATGACCTGGAGGTATTCTCTGAATTTCCGCAGACATTCCTATAGGAACTAAGGCTTCTTCCTGTCCCTTTCGCGTACATTGCCTTTGTTTTTCTTGTGCTGCTCTTCCTTTTTGTTTTTCTTTTGTCTTCATGTTTTTATTTCTCTATACTATTTGTTGTAGTCATACTCCTCTCTCTTGATCTTGATCTGT
Source organism: Rotaria sordida (assembly GCA_905250125.1). Classification (NCBI taxonomy): domain Eukaryota; kingdom Metazoa; phylum Rotifera; class Eurotatoria; order Philodinida; family Philodinidae; genus Rotaria; species Rotaria sordida. The sequence continues at coordinate 61,626 of CAJNOL010001402.1, read as the reverse complement.
GTTTTTTTCTCTTTAGGTTTCATTTTCTTTTGTCGTTTTTTTTTTTCTCACCCTGCCTTCTTCTCTGTGTTTCTTCTAGTCCTTCTCCTTGTCTCTCTTTATATACCTACTAATAGTAACATTGTAACTTATGGACGATGTCTTAAAAGGCCTTCGGGCATTAATTTTTCTTCAATAAGCTTAATAAAAAAAAAAAAAAAAAAAAAAAATCAAATTACATATAATATTATTGGAAGCAAAGAAATATAATACACTGTGAAAAAACAGAAGGAGAACTATTAAAAATTTTATCTTTATTTTATTTTTTTTGATAAAAACCAATCATAAAGAATAAAACATTGCGTTATGCTTTACCTCTCCTCTTTCCTTGTATAAAGGAAGATCATCCTTCTTTGAATGATCAGTTTTAAGGAATTGCGAGGTTTTCCTCATCAAAAGTGACCTTTTCTTTTAAAATATTTTATTGTATGACAATTTCTCGTTACTTAAAGGTAAGTGTTAACAATAGATTTTGTCCCACTAGTAATTTTCAGTACAAGTTAAGAAAAATGAATTCTTAAGTATCATTAATAAGAAGTTTTACATTGAAATCAAGATTTACATGTAATATTAAAAATTTCGACGTTTTAATATGGATTTTAATGCAAAAAGTGAAAACTTAATATTTATATAAATATTAATTGATGACATTCATTTTTTAGTTACTAATTATAGTTATTGATGTTATAATATATTTTTTGTTTTTCGTTTTTATTCAAAAGTGAACAAATAATGTTATTTCATGCTGATAATGACTGTACGTAAGAAAAAATCGATATTAGTGAATGAAAATTTTCTAAACTATACATAAAACTTGATTATATAACAAAACTTTTTATTATTAGCACCTATTAGATTATCAATATAAAAGTTTTGTTTATTTTCTAAATTCAAATGAACTTCTCCCTGCGATAAAAGACCTTGGATCTTCTGTTATGTCTGATTTGCTTTCATAATAATTAATTAATAAAGTTTTTCAAAAAAGCAGAACATTTTTTAGGATTTAAGAAGAGATTTAATAGCTTACAAAATGATGTTGACCTTACTCTTTTAAGATGTTCAACTCAACATTCTGAAAACAAGAATTAAGGGGCTTCCCCCTCCTCTCAGGAATCGTTTTTGTTATCCGTAGGCCGATTTGGCTGAAATTTTCAGGCAATATATGTGTTGCGTTAACTCAATTTGTTGCAAATTTTTGATTCATAAAATTTTTGTTTTAACGAGTTATGGACAAATTAGTCCTCAAAATGGTGATCTTCGTAAGGTACCGATTTCTCGAACTGACAAAGAGCTAGAGAGCTAGCATTTGTTCTAAATAAAAGAGAAGACCTGAGTCTACAAATGTATAAACCGTCTTTTCGAAATTCGATTTTGTTTGGATTTCCGAGACATTTTCCTGCAATAACTCGGAACTTAGCGCTTTTTGACATCACTGTTATCTAGTTATCTCGACAAGGAAATTGAATTTTGAAAAAACGCTATACACATTTCTAGACGTAGGTCTCTTCTTTTATTTAAAAAAAACGGCAGCTCGCTACCTCTTCTACAGTCTGAGAAATCGGTTCCTAACTCTCCAAAAAAAGTGATTTTGAGAAAACGAATTAACAAGTTTGTGAGATGTGTAAACGGATGTGAATGTGACAAAAGTAATCAGTGTTATATATATATTTGAAATCAGCGTGAAATTCTCTTTTTAAGTGGTATAATTAAATAAAAATATTAAACAGTTTTTAATTCCACTATGACCGTTATGACCCCTATACTGCAATTTCGTTATGTATAAAGGACTCGAAGCAGAAACGACTACGATGATGATAGAGATGGTCAGCAAAAAACATTAACTTCGAAAAATGATGAGACAAATGAGTGGCCGGCTTTGATAAAAGAAATTCTAAGATCCAAATTTCCGTGAGATATTAAGAATTTATAATTGTCATAAACAGACAGATGTTGTCTTTTCAGTAGAAACTTTTATTGATTTAGGTGTACAATAAACAGTGGAATGCTGGTTTTTTCCTCTTGCTATCTCAGGGAGTACCCTCTAACTGTGTTCAGCGGATGCGCAATCGAAAATAACCTATATATGTTTGGAATGAGCAAAAATAAATGTAAACTAGCATTGAAAATCGCTCGAACCTCTTTTTTTTGTAGAAAATAGTTCCAAAAATCTGATTCTAAAACCGCGCCATATTGCTGTAATTAATTAAAATAACAGAACGTATATGTATTTCTCATTTGAAACCGTCTACAAGTTTGTTGACCACTGTCACATCCTCGTAACTAAGGAAGATTTCTGGAAAAAACCTTATATTGCTAGTACTGCTTCCAGAAAGCCGTTATTTCCATCGCCAAAAGCCATCCAAAGTGCAATAAATCGCACATGATCTGAAAGAGGACACTTTGGGCTTTCAGTATATATGCTTGTCTCAAAATTGGTTTTTTTCAGAAAAATCGATTTTCTGAGGGAGGGGAGCCCCTTAAGAGAAGTCTTCTGTTACGTCTAACGCATCATTTCTCCAAGGTAGAGATATGCACGGTAAGGTTTTTTTCGTACCTTGTACTTAGGATGAGTGAATTCAAGTCATTTATTCAAAATCAAGCGTGTATTTTTTTTTTTCAAAGCCGTCGTTTACTGAGGTTGCATTGTTCAAAATTTTTACAAGTTAATATTTGCATTTTAATAACTTTGAAATGCAATAAAGTATTAAAATGTTAAGACATGATTTTTGCTTGTAAACAATTTTAAGTTTCGATTTTTTTGTTTATAAAAACTGATGGTTTCTAGCTTGACTTGCTCAATTGTGCCCGAGAAAAATTGTCTTATCTTTACTTTACTCTGTTTTGTAGAATATCTACTCTTACTTTATCCTACGAAGTTTTTATCTCGTTTCCCCTTAGTCCTACCCTAGTTGGAAAACTCTAAAAATGATAAATAGCAGTAAAGATGTGCAGGATAAGTTAGCTCTGCACATCTCTACTCCTTCGAGGAGGTTTCTTCTGTAGCGACGAGAGACTTAATTACACTATTATATATTAGAAAAAGCAAGGTTCAACATAAATTGTAATTGAGATGAAGAGCATCGCCTACCACTTTTCTCTTCTTTCATATACGATTGAAGAACATCTATCGTATTTTTACTTATGAATATTGCTAAAATCTTTAATTAGAAAAGTGTATTCTTAATCAATATACGTATCAGTACTGTGAGTAATAAGAATGACATGTAGATATATTACAAGGATATCATACATTCGCTTAAAAAGAAAGATTTTCTTTGTGCATCTTGCCTGTATAATCATAAGACTGTGTAGAAAAGAGAACACGTGTCATTGAAAAATTCTTCTCTGCAATTTATTATCGATGTTTTATTGATCATGGTTATTTGATATCAAGTGTATGAATGATAAAAACGAAAAAAAAAATCTGATATGTACTTCTTTGTTAAACTTCAACATAATCATAATCATAAAGAAACGTATGTAAAGAATTTTGTCTTAGTAGTATTCGAATAATTGAATTATTTAATTTATAAAATATTTCTCAAATTATTTTTTAAGATAACTTTTCTATAAGAAAATACAATCGAATTTTATCAAATGATTTCAATTAAATATATTATTTAAATTAATTATAAAACAACATTAATTAATCTTTGAAAAATGTCGTCAATTCATCGAATATATTATTTTATTTTTATTATTGGTCTAATTTATTTTTCAATATTACTTATTCAAAAATTTGATATAAATTTTCGAAGATTAATTACAAAATCATTTATATCAAGAAAAAATATTATCTATGGTGAATTTACATGTGAAACATGGAAGAACTTTTCATATATTAATGTTTCGAAATATCAAAATTGTTTAAAATGGCAGTTAGAAACAAGTTTTTGGCCTGTTCAAGGACTACGTCATACATCTTATAAAAATTTATTAAATTCATCTTCACTTATTATTGAAGTCGGTGGAAATCGTGGACATGATACACTTGAATTTATTAAATTATATAATCCTTTTATCATTAGTTTCGAACCATTAGTACCAATGTCCGAAGCATTGAAGAAAAAATTTAAAACAAATTCAAAAATAGAAATTCAACCATATGGACTTGGTAATCGAGCAAGAAATTTATTAATTGAACCATACGATTATGCAAATGTAGGTACAAGTATTTTTCGAAAATTATCTTCTAAAAATTCATCAAAAATTCAACATATTCAATTACTTGATGTAGTTCAAGTTATTGAAAATATTCGAAAAACAAAAACAAAATATGGAATAATTGATATGATTAGTATTAATTGTGAAGGTTGTGAATTTGAAATTTTACCTGCTCTTATTCTTAATAATATGATACAATATTTTCGAATTATACAATTTGGATCACATATGGGACTCGTAGCTGGATCACCATGTATTTATTGTCAAATTGAACAGGCATTAGAAAAAACTCATCGAATAAAATATCACTACAAAAAGTTATGGGAAGGATGGGTAACAAAAAATTTTCAATGAAAAAAAAACCTAATCTTTTTGACGAATGGTGCCTTTTTTTTAAACGTATAGAGAAATTAATAGAAATAATGTCTTGAATTATGAAATATGTTAAGTTTTTTATAATAAATTTCAAAAAAAAAAAGAAAAAAATTATTTTTAGGATTTTAATTTTAACGGCTGATCCATAAAGAATGGAACACTTTTATTCCTTCTTTTTTTCAGTAGCGCAGACATAATTGAGAAATTCTGTTTTTTTGTATATCAGTCGATAGGGAATTTTTCATTCTACAAGATTGTTTATTGTGTTTTTAAAATAAATGGGTTTTTTTCTGGTGAATAAAATTGGAAAAAATTAACATCTATTCAATCACCCAACTGAGATCTTCGATTTTCTGCAAACATCTATATATTTGTGTCAACCTCGGCTCATCAAGTCCGATGCTAAAAGTAATGCATTAAGCATTAATAGATACAGAATGTTATACTCTACGTTTCCATCATGCTTTCAAGGCTTCTAGAGCTGTTGTTCAGAAGCAAAGGGCGTGCAATTAATACTAGGTGATACTTTTAGATATACTTTCGAAATTCGTTTTTTTTTCAAAAGTGAGACGTGCTCTATGAAGGTTTTATTGTTATGTCACCAGAACGAGAATTTAATTCTGAATAAAATGAAGTCATTTTACAATAGAACAACGAAAATCTTTTGGTTTTTTTCTCAATTAAAAACGAGAAGGGAAGGACTCACAATTAAAGTCAACACTAGAGAAGAGAAGAGAAAAGAAAGGCAGTATAACGATTGGTGACCCTCACAATGTGATCATATTGGAAGAAAAAGAAAAATATCTCTGTCTTTCGACTACCTTGTGGTATAGAGTACTGCCTAGAGCTAGATTCAGTAGCCCGATATCTTATCTGCAACTAATGCCAGAGCTCTTGCGCTCAGTTGCTTGAGTTCTCCATGCACACTAACTAACTACAAGAGTAGGTGTATGTCATAACGTAGTCAGCATGCTATCGAACGAGTGACCCAAGACCAACAGATGTTGGTGTTTTGTTCAGAATCATTCCATTATTGGTGATACCGAGACTTAAGTACAATACATCAAGGATGCGTGTCGAACAATGTAGACATTCAACCACGATGGCTGTATGATTACATACATGAAGGAGAAGCCTTTTATAAAGCACATCTAACGAAGGTACAAGTCATATTATTCAGTTCAAAATCAATGGTACCAAAATAAAAAAAAAAGGATAAATATTAAAGAAGTTGTCTCTAAGCATAAATTACCAAAGCGATAAGATGAAAAACAAAATACTAATGAGTCAATTCTAATATACTGCAAATGAAAGAACGACGCTCCAAATGAACATTCTACTTAATGTAAGTAAAATGACATACAATTGCATAGTTTTCATAGTGTGACAATCATCCAAAGCATTGCATTCGAGATCGTCTAATATACTAAAGAATGAATAAAGGGTGTTTCATAATAACTAACGATAAATCATTAATGATATTTTTTATACTTTTTTTTTTGACGGACAAAGCTGAAATTTTTATCACATATATATCTAATCGAGATTCATCATTTCTAAAAGTTTCAACCATCTACTTTTAGCTAGTGATGATATACATAGACAGATTGCAGTACATAAAAAGTGTCTCTTAATAATTGAAGATAAATTTGTTATGGATATTTTTCAAACTTTTTCTTGATGTAGACAGCTGAAATTTTTATCACTTTTATATCTTATCAAGATCTTTTATTTCTGAAAGTTTCAGCTTTCTAGGTATAACTAATGGTGAAATATATCGACAAGATTGAACAAGATACATTTTCGTACTCGTTTTTTGCATTTTATTGTGACAGTGAAAATAATGCAAAAGGTGTGGGTGTAGGATGTGAGTGTGTGGGTGTGGGTTTGGAGTGTGGGGTATGGGTGTAAATCTTCTCTTCATCCACACTCGCACCCGCACTTGAGATGGATTGTGCATATACATAGTTAAAGTCTTCTAAAGATCTACAAAAAAATATTTTCTATTTTTATTGAATCAGTTGAAAACTAAATCCATCAAACCTTGTTATATTTAACATGAATTCATATGGTAAGTTTGTTTGAACAAAACTTATAGCAACATTCACATTTGTTTTGGCTGATTCAAGAGCTTTTTCAGCATAGTCGTACAATAAATCATTCCAAATAGAATCACTCGTCAAAAGCTTAAATCTGACTGAGAATTTTAGTGGTAGCAGACACGAATCTCATTCATAAGTGGCTAACATAGCAGCGAATTCAAGAACTTCTAATAGAATTTTTCAATTATGTAGAATAGGAATGCCATGATGACGATAACTAGTCTTAACCGGTAATTATTCCACTGGTAACCGGTATACATCCGCATAAGTTGATATAAAGTTGATACCGGTTTATAGCGGGGTGTGATTATAGGATGTGTTTGTGGCTATGAGTGTCGATGTGGGTTTGAGTATTCTCTTCACCCACACCCTCAAGATCTTGATAAGATATATACGTGGTAAAAATTTCAGCTGTCTACATCAAGAAAAAGCTTGAAAAATATCCATAACAAATTTATCCTCAATTATTAAGAGACACTTTTTATGTACTGCAATCTGTCTATGTGTATCATCACTAGCTAAAAGTAGATGGTTGAAACTTTCAGAAATAATGGATCTCGATTAGATATATATGTGATAAAAGTTTCTGCTCTGTCCGTCAAAAAAAAAGTATAAAAACTATTATTAATGATTTATCGTTAGTTATTATGAAACATCCTTTATGTATCGGTCGACTGTGAATCTTTCTAACACATTTTTCTTATAATATTTGTAAGCATTGATGCACTCTTCCAGACTTCTCTATTTCTATGCCAATACGACACGCTACTGATGCATATGTTGATACAAAAAACCATTCAAGCCTTAGAATAATGAAATATTTGATTTTTAAAGTTTATCAAATTTTGATGCATCCCAGTCACACAAGATCTCTAAAAACTGCGCTAAAACGCTGTTTCAACGAATTTTTTTAAGCGTTTAATCGCATTAGAGATTCCTGAACACTTGAGAATGCGGAAAGAGCAGTTAAGAAAACATATTTTCGCATATGTTATCTTGAACGTGTTTCACTACGCTTTATAATAAATGATTTGTTATTTTCTGTTTTTTTTAAAGTAATTCAACATGTTTCAATAGATGTCTCTTGGAATTTGTTAAAATACAGAATTTTTTAGTCTGATAACTTATACTTATATGAACACATCTTTGCTTTCTCTATTAATGTTAAGATACTGTTATATTTATCGTCATGATGGAGAAATCTTTGTGTTTGTCTCTGCATCTGCTGATTTTTCTCAGACTAGACGAATAAAAAAAGGATGTGCATTAAAGTTTAGAACATTTCATTCCATTGATTCTCTCATTCAATTGTGCAGATAATTTCGTATATATTACAGTAATCGATATTTTCTACGAATCATATGTGTTCTCCTTTTTTTTTTTGTAATAAATCATAAGAGAATTTTACAACATATTCAATATAACATCTTCTTATCAGATAAGCGAATGTAAATATTAATTTATTGATGAAGATACTGAAATGAAAAACAAAAAGGTTTTTATATGCTTTATTTGTCCGATATCAGTTAACAGTGCGCTTTAATGTGTTAGAAGTTATCATTTATTTAGAATAACTCAGTATATTGAATAACCTGGTTCTGAATAATTTTGATATTGTTATATCATCACCCACAAAAAATACTTCAAGTTTGTAAAAGATTATTTTAGTAATCCGATCATTTATGTATATATAGAAATTTATATTTTTTTTGTTTTTTTTTTTCTCTTCAGTTCTACTTTATTCATATCCAACTTACTTATATTACTTTCTCATTCGTTTCGATTGATCGGTTCATTCAATCATCTATTCTTTGTATAGTAGTATCATTTTTCTCTTTCATTTATAGTAGTAACCGTTTCTTTCTGCGTGGGTTAACATATTTTGTGGCAGCTTATTGCATTTTTTTTCTTCATATATTCAGTTAAGCGAGTTAATATAGTTGGCCGATCAGCATACAAACGAGTCGCTGAATACGAGTAAGTCTTTAAAGTTTTTTGCGTCTTTCTATTTATTGTTTAGATGAAAATAGAATTGTCATTTTTTTTTAGTTTTTCTGGTTAAGTCAGCAGAAATGAGGAAGAAACGAATAGCTTTAGTTAGATATCATGAATAGGTTTCAACGTATCTATGGTATTTCAAAAGTTTTGAGTCCATTTTGATTGTTGTTTTGTATTTTTCGAATATACAAAGTTGCATAGAAATAGAAGATATATGTTTAAAAAAAAAATCTAAGTTATCATTCAAAATTTACTATACTCAACTAACATCCTGATTAAGAGGATACGTTATTAATACAAAATGTTATAGTAATTTTATAAAAATCTCTTTTTTTTATTATTATATTTTTATCTTAACTATGTTAAAAAATCTACATTTAAATATACTTTAGCATTAGATTCGATAAGAGCACAATGATAACAATGACTTACAGTGAGTGTATGACTAATACGACAAAAATCGAGAAGAAAATAAATTTGTTAAAAAAAAATATTTTAGCATGTTTTCTAATAATATACTTTCTTAACAAAGATATCAATTGAGTATAATAAATTTTGAGTGATAGTTCAGATGTTATAAATAAATATTTTCTAGGTATGTTCAACTTTATATATTCGAAAAATATACAAAAAAACTCATAATGACTCGAAATCTATAAAACAATCTTTATACATATTACATTCGTAGAATGCGCAATAGTTAGATGAGGTTGTTAAAGGTAAAATAGTTTTTATCGGATATCTTTACATGTTACTAAATATTCAATTTTTGAATTAAGTGTATTCCGAAAGAGAACAATCATATTCTTGAGATCTGAATTACTTGAAATATAGTTAAGATGAACTCTTATAAGAATTCAATCCATGGACGGCGCATTATTTAATTTTTTAAGGGAAGCAATAAAGTTTTGGATAGGTCTATATTGCCTCCCGTTCCTCACTAATAAACATTCCCTCTCTGATTTCGAAGTAATAGATAAATTTTTTTGTTATTCTTATTGGTATAACAAACAGCAAATAAAATTAGTCATTGTGTTTCTTTCATTAAATGTTGATTAATCGGATTGCAATACTTTTGATCAATGTCATTAAATATCACATAGTCAGTCTTAGAAAGATGAAAGTCGATTTATAAACATGCTACTGATCTTGATTCAGCAGTAAACTTTGAAGGTCGTTTAATGTGGCAGAAGAAAGTTCAAAATAATCAAAATGTCGATTATTTATTACTCAAATAATCACATATTGAACATATATGAAGCAGAAATGTCTATGGCGACACTGTCACGATGGCGTCGTGGCAGCGGCAGATTTTTTCAAAAATACATGAATTTGCATAGAATCTCGATGTTTACATATGTGATACTGTAAGACTTGACAAATCTGCTCGATTAGCAGCAACAGTTCTAGTTCAAACCAGTACGGCCTTCAAAACTGAAACATGTTTTTGAATACTATCACTGCAGTGGCAAGTTTTTTTTTACAGTTTGTCGTGATGGACATCTATGACAAGTAGAGAAGTCTATATATCAAGATAACAATAAATAAAATCATGAGATCATGGATTAGTTCTGATAGGCCATTCATGATTCGATTTGTAACAATGTATATCAAATTCAAAATTCAAAAGAATTCTAAATTTGATATAGGTTCCTCTAGATCAAAATTAAACTAATTAGCTATCTGTTACAAGAGAGAATTCTTATAAGAATTTAATCAAAACTATACTTCAAGTAATCCAGGTCTTTCGTATATGATTGTTCTCTCTAAGGATACACCTAATTCGAAAACTGAACGCCGTAAAAATGCGTAAACCTTCTTGAATGAAAATATATTTGTTCAAAAACTTTAACGCATTTTTATGAGGTTTTTTATTGGTTGTTTGCCTGGGTTAATGACATACATACGTCAACATCATAGTGGACAACAACGTGGACATTCAGTACAAAAAATGAAAGTAAACTTTTTCGAGATTTGAATAGTAACGTGTACACTTTGATTAACGACTAGATTTTTAGTAAAATTAGTTCCAACTGGCAAATTCATTGGAAAAACTTGATTACTAATTCAGCACCTTAAGGAAAAAATAAAACAAATTGGATATTGAATCATATGTAGTCTGAACTAAGGACTTATGCTTTTTCGATTTATAAGAAAAGTTTTCGTTCTGAAAAAATAACTATTCTTTTTAATCTACGCGTCTTCCAAAAAGACGTCTTCAGTAAAGTTGGTCGCCACTTTTTTCTCAGTGATCCGGTATCGACGAAGGTTTCAAAGAATATTCTTGTATATCTAGGGCATACACTCACTTAGCATACATATTTCTGGACTGACATACAGATGTCCTATAAACGTTGGTTTTTAACGGTTTTATACGATTTCTTTGTCATAGAAGCATTTTGAGAGAAAAATAGAGAGATATTTGGAATTAGCATGAAAAACTGGATCGAGTGATGTATCATTTATCAATTTTTAAAATAAAAAGTTTTTTTCACAGAAGTTTAGAATAAATATCCTTCTCAAGGATTTTCCACTACAATTTGTTCTTTTTTTTTTCTTTTTCATCCATCTTATTTTTGATTGCCCATAGTGAATATGTCGGTTTTATCAAAGCGTATTACGTACATCAGTGTTTTATCATCTGTGAAAATTTGATAAACATTGGAAATGAAATATTTTGTTATAGTAACACTTGCGCAATTGTTATGACGATATATATGTTAGTAGGGTACTACATTGACTTAAGTGCTCAACTTTTGGACAAGGAAATATCAAGAATAGTCACTTGATGTGGTGGTTAGATAAAATTATGGTTGTTTATACGTATTGTTGCTACTATTGAATACAAATAACGAAGTAAAGAGCATCAAATGGCAATAAACTTTCGACAAACAGCTCTCTGTATCATCCGCAGAATGAATGATAAAAAACAAAAAAAGAACAGAAAAGGTTACACGTACTGATATAATTATGTGTTGAAAGAAAGAGATAGCATGATTTTTGTTTTTTTTTTTGGATTATATCTATTTTTTTGCTTTTTTCTTTTCGATACATCTTTGTATCAATTCAGGTCGAAAAAATACGATCGTAAACTGTTATATACAATGAGGTATGGCAAGAAAAAATTTTTATTAGTGAGAAATGAACAATTAATTTTCATTTGTTGATGTTTTGATAGTATATGATTAAAATTGAATTGAATAGAAAATTATTTATGATCTATTAGAAATCTACGACTAGGCATTTTTGATCATCTAATTCTTATTATATTTCAAGACGTCGATCCAATTTCCAATGGAAACAAATTTTCCATTGGCGCAATAGTCAACGTTAGAACTGATCGTTTTCTTCGATCAGGAACTATAACAAAAAAGAACAATCGACTACCATGGAATTCATTCTATTGGTGAATGCTTTTCCTCTATATATTCCGCATCTCGGAGGAGATCTACAATATAGTATTAATCAATAAATGATATTTATCTATCCATATCTTATCTATTCTCTATATGTATATATACACTTTCATTATTAATTTATTACAATTACAATTTATAATTTTTTATTAATGATTAATTTTAAACTTTTATTATTTATTATTTGTTACTGCTAATAAGTAATATAGAACTACTTTATAAAATTACTAATGAAAAAATAATTAAAACATCAATAGTCTTAAAATAATAACAATAAACGAAGTAAATCGTAGTATAAAGCAATACTTAATAAACGAAATAATAATTTTCATCTATTATCGAGTATACTAATAATTAAAAAAAAGAGTAATGGTAATGATTTCTTTATGTTAAGTAATCATCTTTACTGTAGTTATGAAAAACGCCAAAGGTTTTTATTATGAGATGTAATCTCTTGTATGTTCTATTCATTACCAAGTGTAATGAAATGTATTATATTCATTTTTATATCGTTCGTGTTATTAATCTTCACAACACTCTTTTCATGTCTGGTCATTCTCTATACATGTGAGTCATCTGTTCTCTCATGATCGATGCACATTATTACCTTTTCTCCTCTCTTCGCATCAATGGCATAAATACAGACATGTTTACGTAGACATAAAGTGGATATTCTCGTCGTGCGAATATTCTTACACTAAAGTTTGTTACATAATGTGTTCAATTTGTTTTGACTTTTAACGGAGTTTTAAAGCTCTTTTGATCATTCTTATCGCATTCTATGTTAACAAAATGTTTTTTTTTTCTTTGACCTGAAATCTTGCATTCTTGTATCAAAATTATTTGACATCATTCTCACTATTGAATTCTCTCTCGCGTGCTGAAATCAATATCAAACTTTTTTGATTTTTGCTGAATATTTATTTTCTTTTTCTCTCTAGTTTCTTTTCGAAATATGATCAATTCTTAGAAACGTGTAAAATTTGCGTCGAGTGTTACGAATGATTAATGTATACTTTCACGTGTTAGTATGTTATTGTCGGTTATCTATTTGCTTTGGTAATTGTATACTGTATTATCTTTATATATTAAGAATGTTCTTTCGTTTACATTCTTCTTCACTAAATAAGTGTTTTATCTATTAAGAGAAAGCAATTGAAGTCATAAAAGTTAAAGGTTTGACTAAAAATTTCTTCTAACGGAGACTTCTTCGAAGTAATTCATCACTTTGAGTTCATATTTTACTTCGATAGAGAAATTCTGTAGAATAGAATAAATCGAAAAGGATCTCGATCCATAGGTCTTCCATACAGATTGACAACAATTTTAATAGACTCTCACTATAGGACGAAGTATTGCCAGAAAACTTGAACAAATAATGGTTGACCTGAAATTTAAGTTATAAGTAGGTCTTATGGATTAGAGTCTGTTAGGTGCAAGAATCTTGGACTCGGACTCTATTCTTACTTTTAATAAAATTTTTAACTCCAGATTTGATAGTCGCTCCGAAGGTATGAGATATGTTTTGCAATTATTTGTATTCGGCAGCTAACATGCCCTATGTATTTCTCAGACAATCTTGACTGTGATGTCTTAAGAATCTAGTTATAATTTGCTCTTACTTTAAGAATAGTGCTAGACGGTGAACGGTCTTGACCGTGGACTTAGTTGGATTCACGTTGTATCCGACGCACTCTATTCATGATCCTGAAAATATTCTGTAAGTTTCAGTGAAAATAATCGCTTCTTTTCTTGAAGTACTCATCATTCAAAAACTTCCGATTTTTTTCTGAAATCGTTTTGACTGTAAATTTTAGAATATTCTTAACATCATGAGACCTATTGATAACCTAAATTCCAGGTCAACAACTTTTTTTTGTTCACATTTTCCTGTCAATATCTCGTCCTGTAGTAAAAAATCTATATGTGGAAGGTCTATAGGTCGAAATCCTTTTCGATTTATTCTAGCAGTTCTGTCTTATAATAATTACTTTAAATACTTTTCTTTTTGTCTTTAGAAAGTATAATTCCATTGGAGACAAAAAAAAAATTACATATTCTTCCTATTTATAAATTAATTTAATTAATCGACAATTATCATTATTTAAAATGGGTAGACGTTTTAAATTTATTATTCCTATAACAATTGTTACAATTTGTATTTCAATGTTATACTTCACAACATTAAATACTGATTATTCTACATTAACTACTTCTACATTACCATCTATTGATGGAACATTTTCTTGTAATACTTGGAAAAATTTTTCTTATATTAATATTTCAAAATATGAAAAATGTTTAAAACAAAAGCGTGATGATAGTTTTTGGTCTGTTGACAAAATACGTCATACAGCTTTTAAAAATTTATTAAATTCATCTTCACTTATTATTGAAATAGGTGGAAATACTGGACTTGATACATCTCAATTTATTACATTATATAATTCTTCGATAATTAGTTTTGAACCATTAGTAACAATGTCTGAAGCATTGAAGGAAAAATTTAAAACAAATCCAAAAATAGAAATTCAACCATATGGACTTGGTAATCGAGCAAGAAATTTATCAATTGAACTATTTGATAGTAATAATATGGGTACAAGTATTTTTCGAAAATTATCTTCAAAAAATTCATCAAAAATTCAACAAATTCAATTACTTGATATAGTTCAAGTTATTGAAAATATTCGAAAAACAAAAACAAAATATGGAATAATTGATATGATTAGTATTAATTGTGAAGGTTGTGAATTTGAAATTTTACCTGCTCTTATTCTTAATAATCTAACACAATATTTTCGTATTATACAATTTGCATCACATATGGGATTTTTAGCTGAATCACCATGTATATATTGTCAAATTGAACAAGCATTAGAAAGAACTCATCAAATCATATATCATTATACAATGTTATGGGAAGCTTGGGTCTTAAAAAGTAAAATGGAAAATAATATTTTATCTTAATAGTGAAAGATCAATCTTTATTATCAAATAATTGCAAGCAACCCAAGTAATTAAAACATTATAGAAAAAAAAAAATAAGCCGGTGTAATACAAAGTAATGCTTTAGAAGAACATTGATTTAACACAAATAAAAGAAGATCAAAAATCATTATATGGAATATTTATCATCTATCGTCATATACTGTTGCATAATATTAAACGAATGAGAACAATATTTTTTTTTC
Source organism: Rotaria sordida (assembly GCA_905250125.1). Lineage (NCBI taxonomy): Eukaryota > Metazoa > Rotifera > Eurotatoria > Philodinida > Philodinidae > Rotaria > Rotaria sordida. Next base: position 46,338 of record CAJNOL010001402.1, on the reverse strand, counting down.
TGTCTTGTTTCTTTATTCTCTGTCAAATAGGAAAATGATTTAATGTATATTGTTAAAAAAATACATCTATAGTTTTTGAATGTGTTTGTAGCTCCCAAAAATTTTGTACTGAGTGAATAAGCTAGGATAACTATTACAAAGTGGAATATAACATATTAAAAACAAAAGTTAATAATAAAATAAACAATAAGCCGCACCGGTCACATTATCAAAAAAAAAAGATTTGTTTTATGTTCATTCTTCAGTTGCTCGATGACTACCACGTAATGGACCTCGTACAGGACTTCTATTAGCTGCATTCGTACCACGATCATTACGCGTAGATGGATTCGTATGTTGTTCATAACCAATTGCTGCACGATTTTGTGTTTCTAAAAAAACAAATTTGTCGATGCAGTTCCTTTGGAGATATATCCACATCTTTGTTAACAGTTATAGATTCTTTAAATAAGTCTCTTCTATAACATATAGAAATTTGGAATAGTTTTGTAATTCATTTGCATCATGAACTCTAGTCTTATTATACTAATATAAAACACAATCATTTATCTTGATAGGATCAGCATCACACTAATATTGATCAGTTGAAAATTTTTATGTTGTTTATATGATAATTGTGGCAAATCAATGCATTATCCTTGACATCTTGAATATAAATTTTTATCTGCCAAAAACTCAAAAACTACACTATTTATAGCATTCACAAAAATATTTCAGTCATTGAATATTCGAGAAGTGCTTTGGTATGTTCTAGATCAATCTAAGTCTTGTTGTTTATGTCATTCAACGCCTTTTCCCGTTGCTAAAGAACTCAAGAAAAGGGATTACATGAATTTCGTCCCGGGTCAAAATTCTGGCCACCCAGGAAAAGGAGTCTAATGTCTGCTGTTCTTGGTTGCTATGGAAATGTACCCAATCATCATTAGCCTTGCTTTGGGCAGGAGGAGCAGCGCAACATTTCGACTTGAAACTTACACTCACTATAGTCTTCTTCGTAAAAACATAATGTAAGTTTCATAAAATATCGATATCATTTTATGAAAATGATTTTTTCAGTTCTTATTTAAAAATAAAAACTTACGTAATGCAGGTGCTCGTCCACGTATATCTCTACCTTGTTGAATAGATTGTCTTGGTGCTGCATCTAAATATGGACTTGGCATATGTGCATCGGATCCTGTTAAAATCACTTGTTGCATATCAGGTAATTCAGCAAATGGCATATAAAATTCTCCTGTTGGTAATTTTTGTTGTTCACGTTCATTACCACGTTCAAAAAATGTTTCATGTTGTTCCCAATGAGTATTACAAGCAGCACATAAAAAATTTGAAATAAAATTACTACAACTACATTCTAAATAATAAAATAATTTTAACAAATATTTATAAATCGAAAAAAAAAGAAAACAAACCTTTACAACGTTTAAATTTCGGTTCATGTCGATCATGTGCATGACCACATTTACATTTAGCACGCCATGTTGATGCATCAAAACCTGGTCGTTTTGCTAACCAAAATTCTCCAGCTTCATCAGGTCGTGATGGAATATAAGCAAATGCATCACATGCACAATTAGCTGATTGACATTTTAAACGATTAGTTTTTCCTTTTTTGTATATTAAAAAAAAAAAAAAGAATAAATTGATAAAAAAGAAAAAGATCATTGAAGAAATAATACCAGTAAATTTAATATGTTCATTAAGTAAATGACCACAAAAACATTTTCCATTAGATCCTATTCGATAACAATCAAAATCTTTTCCTGGTTGTCGATAACTAATATAAAGATCTTGTTCAATAGCATCACGTGCTGCATCAATTTCACTTTGAAACATTGCTTTTGCTTTTGGAGCAAAATCATGATTCATTGCTCGAGCCATTGTTACCTTTGATTATAAAATATTTTTTTTTTTGTTTTTACAACAATAATTTTTACTTACAACATCAGCTCGTGCAGCTGGACGAATTTGTCTTGATGTATAACCTATATGAAATAAGAATAATATATTCAAAAAAAATAAAAATATTGACCGACCATCAGGAACCATCATGCCATTTTCTTCATGAAAACGAATTGGATTTTGTGCAACACGTTCTAATGCATTATTTCGAGAATTTGTCGGTACCAATGATCGATTACCTGAACCTATTATATGTTTTTGACAAAAAAAACAGACATAAAGATACTTACGTGGAACATCAACAGATGATGATCGATTTGAAGCAGATGGTCGCTGCTGTTGAGATCCTATCAACGTCAAATAAAAAGTTCGATAATGATAAGAATAAAACGAACTATTCAAGATAAATATGTAATTAGATAAAATACACAAAAAAACCGACACAACTATTCCTACTTTAACCTGGTGTCGAACGTTTGTTCATTGCTTGTGAGTTCTAATCAAATATTTAATTGTTTCAATAAGCAAAAAAAAATTACGATGATGAATGATCACCGCCATCTATCATTAAATTTATAAACTAACTTGTTACTAAGCACTGACCTCTGTAATGTGTTAGTTTTCTGAAATTTAGAATTTAAAGTTCGATTGTAATGAATCATTTTTCAATTTTATTTTATTTTTATTAATTAATATATATATTAAATAAATAATTAAGATTTCTACCAATCGTTAATATAAGAGCCGCATAAAATTATTTAACATAGGATTGGATATAAGCAGATAGTGTGATAAATCTATTGTTTAAATCATCTCATTTATTAGTATTAATTATTTATTTGATTGAGATCAATTGTTTTAGAAAAAAAGAATGCCATCTGTAGGTACACTTGCTTTCGATGAATTTGGCCGTCCAATACTCATACTTAGAGGACAAGAATCAAAAAAACGTCTATTTGGAATCGAGGCTCACAAGGTTATTATGGATTAATCATCCTTAATTGTTAAAATTTATTCTTGGCTTTCGTTTTTTTAGTCTCATATATTGGCAGCCAAAGCAGTAGCTAATACACTTAAAACATCATTAGGTCCACGAGGTATATTAGCAAATTTAATTTCAATCAATGATGTTTTTCATGATTTTATTTTTTGAAGGAATGGATAAATGTATGGTATCACCTGATGGTGATATAACAATAACGAATGATGGTGCAACAATACTTAGTATGATGCATGTTGAAAATGAAATTGGAAAATTACTTGTTCAATTATCAAAATCACAAGATGATGAAATTGGTGATGGTACAACCGGTGTTGTCGGTAAGTTTTTTTTTTTCAATAATTCTATCGGATAAGATAACCATCCTTCATTTGCAATGCCACGTATACTATTTTGTAGAACACTTCGTCGCGCATCAAATGGTATTTAAGAAATTGTTTTTTTCTTTTTATCAAATTATTTTTTGAGAAGTCATATACCAGTCAAAGGAATCTATATCAAAATACTTCAATAGAGCTTTGTCTCGTCTTGTTTATTTAATAATACTCGCGATTTTTTGAATTGTAGATTTTGTTCTCTGATATTTACTGTATAAATTGTTGGAAGTTTCAACGACGTGTTATCAAAACTTAAAGACATGAAAGAAAGTCAGAATCGAACAAACTTGACTTTGATTTTCTTTCATGTCCATAGATTTTGATAACATGTCGTTGGAACTTCAAAAATGCATCGGTTTATACAGTATAAAATCTACAATTCAATAAAATTTCCTATGCTAAAACGAAATTTCTAGCATAAAATTTAGTTGACTCTGAAATCGACTTTATGCAGAACTTCCTATTGCTTGGGCGTAGCACATGTCGAATACTTTCTCGTTATTGTTTTTTTTTATTTTCATTGCACAACAAATGAAAAAGAAATTGAAAATTAAACAATAAAATATATTTAGATGTTGTCTGCTTTCGAGAAAAAAAAATCTGATTTCGCAGGTTTCTATCCTTCAGAGATTTGACAGCGAAAAATTTTTACAAAAAATATTTTTCCTGCAAAAATGAATATACTTTTCTGTCTATAGGAATCGAAAAATTGGACATTGATTAGCCGTTATATCACTCATAATTGCTATAATATTCCTTAATTGATATATGTCTTCTCAAAACATAAAAACTTGATGAAAAAAAAAAAAATGAGTTGCTCTATAAAATGGTATAGGTAGTTTTTCAAATGAAGGGTCGTCAATTTATCCGACATGTGAATCTTTGTTATTTGATTTATTTTTTTTTTTGTTAATTAAAATAGTTTTGGCTGGTGCTTTACTTGAACAAGCTGAAGCATTACTTGATAAAGGTATTCATCCAATTCGTATAGCAGATGGATATGAATTAGCAGCAAAAATTGCACTTGATCATTTGGATAAAATAGCGGAATCTTATCCACTTGATTTAAAAAAACTTGATCCATTAATTAATACAGCTATGACAACACTTGGATCAAAAATGTAGAAAAAATTTCTTTTTTTTATTGTAAAACAATATATTTGATTTTTTTTTTCTTACTTTAATAAAGTATTAATCGATGTCAACGTCAAATGGCTGAAATAGCTGTTAATGCAATTATGAATGCTGCGGATATGGAACGACGTGATGTAAATTTTGAACTTATTAACGTTCAAGGTAAAGTTGGTGGTCGTCTTGAAGATACGATGTTAGTTAAAGGTGTTGTTGTTGATAAAACATTTTCACATCCACAAATGCCTAAAGTTTGTGTTTTTTTTGTTTTTTTTTTATTAATATCAATTTTAAAAAATTCTTTACTTGTAGGAAGTTCGTAATGCTAAAATAGCAATTTTAACATGTCCATTCGAACCACCAAAACCAAAAACAAAACATAAATTAGATATAACAAATGTTGAAGATTATAAAAAATTACGTGAATATGAAAAAGAAAAATTTATTGAAATGATTAAATCAGTATGTAAAAAAAACAACAACAATAATAATAAATATTTAAAAATTGAAATTTTATTTGAATAGATTAAAGATTCTGGTGCAAATTTAGTTATTTGTCAATGGGGTTTTGATGATGAAGCAAATCATTTACTTTTATCTCATGAATTGCCATCTGTACGTTGGGTTGGTGGACCAGAAATTGAATTAATTGCTATTGCAACAGGTGGTCGAATTGTACCAAGATTTCAAGAACTAACATCACAAAAATTAGGTTATGCTGGATATATACATGAACTTAATTTTGGTACAACAAGTGATCATATGTTATGTATTGAACAATGTGCAAAATCCAATACATGTACTATTTTTGTTCGTGGAGGCAATAAAATGGTAATTTCAATACTGTTATATATATATATATTCAGGAAATTAGGAATAGTGTCTAATATATGTGATGTTTTGATGACTCAAGCATATTTGTTTCTGATGTGAACAGATTGCGATTAAAGTGTGGCGCTTTATTTTGAATTGGATCTATATTAGTTAGTAGAACTTGATGAAACTAGACGAAACCTAAAAGGATCCGTCTCCATACGCTGTCCTTCTCGAGTTATATGATTGTTTTACTGAATTTTCAACCAGTGGCAAGGTATATATGAGAAAGTCGAATTACGAGATTTTGTCCATAGATAGATCTCGTGATTTTTAGAATATCCTAAAAATTTCCACCTAAAAGAATGCTTTTCTCTTGAGATATCGAATATTGAAGGTATTCGCTCTTCTGACCTTTTCTTGCGACACATAATCGTTTTTCTGGGTTACTCAATATCTGCAGAAGAGAACATTCTAAAGACTATGAGACCTATCTATCGGCAAATTCTCATAGTTTGATTTTCTTATATATACCTTACTAGATGTCGAAAATTCAGTAAAATAGTCATAACTAGAGAAGGGCAGCGTATGAGGACGAAACTTTTTATGTGTCGTTTAGTCTCATCAAGCTCTACTATCCGATTTAAGACGATGCGTCACACTTGGAGATTTTCCCTCGTAAGCTAAATATAGATGAGATCATTTTCTAAACTTCTTAATTATCTGAAACTGCTGAATGACTCAAGAATGGTTTTTTTCTATAAACATATGTAAATTTAGATTGTTGAAGAAGCAAAACGTGCTTTACATGATGCATTATGTGTTGTAAGAAATCTTGTACGTGATAATCGAATTGTTTACGGTGGTGGTGCATGTGAAATATCATGTGCTATTGAAGTTGCAAAAGAAGCAAATAAGGTTCGAATATAGATTAATATTCAATTTATTTTTGTTCTATAATTTGTTTGTTATATAGATTCCTACAATTGAACAGTATGCTATTCGAGCATATGCTGATGCACTTGAATCAGTTCCATTAGCATTAGCTGAAAATAGTGGTTTTTCACCAATAAAAATAGTATCTGATGTTAAATCACAACAAATAGCTCAAAATAATTCACGATTAGGTATTGACTGTCTTAATAAAGGAACAAATGGTAAGTTTGATTTATTTTTTTGATAAATAAATATATATAATTTTTTATTTTTATTTTTGATTTAGATATGAAAAATCAATTAGTTATTGAAACACTTATTGGTAAAAAACAACAGATAAGTTTAGCAACTCAACTTGTCCGAATGATTCTTAAAATTGATGATATTCGTTTACCAGGTGAATCTGAAGAGTAATGTTTTTATCGCAAGGCGTAGCTCTTTTTTTTTTTTGTTCTTTTTTATTTCGAACTTGTTGTTATTGATTGTTAAGTTTTTTTTTTCTTGTTAACGAACAAAATTCTTGATGATTCTTTTGTATTACTTCGCTTGATAACAACATTTAACAAAAAAAGAAATGAAATAATAACTACATGAACAAATCGATTTAAATACTGCGTTGGATATTTAACTGATAGTCATGTGCTATGCACATCGCACTGATATAAGAGGTCATAAGCCTTTGGCTTGATTCCACTCCAATATGAGTATGTTTGCTTTAGCTATTTATATGCATTTTAGATTAATATTCTTTATCACAATGGGTTCTAATGCAAGTATTATGCTTCAACAAGATGACTTACAGAATATTTGTCAACAGACAGGTTAGTTGATAAAAGCATTTAGATCAATGACTTTTTCATTGATGATTCAGATATGAATTATTCTTTTCATAGAGAAGATTTTTATGAAAAATTGTATATAACACATAATATAGAAGTCTCTTTCGAGAATATATTCAAAATCTTAAGATTATCAAATGAGATTTTGATAAGAAAAATTCTTTATTTTTCCTTAATATATTTGCCAGCGGCATACATATCATCATGTCAAATGTTTGATGAAATATTAAACTATTAATTTTCTAAGTCATTGAACTTTATAATCAGAATTGATCGAGATGAATAAAATTATATGTTTCATTTCGCATGAATATTATTATGAATCATATAGAAACAGACTTTTTTTCTTCATTTTTTGGTATATTTATATAAAACTGAAGGCATCTTTTATTTCTATATTATTGACTAAAGGATTAATTATTCTATCGAATTACATAGTTACTTTTTTCGCAATATACTAACATTTTTTTTTTTGTATATAATCATGAAAATTATTTATCGATATTATAGATTATAAAATATTCATAGTAAAAAGACAATAAATTTTTCACTTTCGAACAATTTCTATTAGTTAAAATTTTTCAATATATGATTTAGGTTTTGCTGTTAAACAAGTTCAACGTTTATATAGTCGTTTTAAAACATTAGATAAACGTGATTGTGGATATTTAACACGTGAAAATCTTTTATGTATTCCAGAAGTTAATATTAATCCATTAGGTGAACGTTTAATTGATGTTATTATGGAAGATTATGGTGAAAATAATCAAATTAATTTTAAACAATTTATTTTTCTTCTTGCAAAATTTCGACGTGCTAAATTTAAATCATCAATTACAGAATATAATACACGTGATAGTAAACTTCGATTTTTATTTGATGTAAATTATTAATTAAAAGAAAAAAAGAAAAATGAAATAATATTTGTTTTTCTAACTTTCTATTTAGATGTATGATAGAAATCATGATATGAAAATAGATCGAAATGAATTACTTGAAGTTCTTAAAATGATGGTCGGTGGAAATATACATGATGATCAAATAGCAACAATTGCTGATCATACAATTAATGAATTAGTATTTGAATATAATATATAAACAAAACAAAAAAACAAAATGTTGATTTTCTTTTTTAGGATACAGATGGAGATAAATCAATAACATTTGAAGAATTTTGTAAAACACTTGAACGAATTGATGCTGATGATAAAATGAGCATGAAATTTTTAAGTTAAATTTCATTTATATTATTGAGATAAATATAGATATATATTATAGATAATATCTATTTTTATGTATTTTTTTCTTTTAACAGATATATATTGTTTTTGTAAATTGTATTTATTGTATGGAATTATTTGTTAGAAAAAAAAAAAATTTAGTCATTAGTATATGAGAAAATATTAATTTATATATTTGTCTATTTGAGATAAGTCATCAGATGGGTCCAAAGAAACAACAAGAAATATCGACAATGCGTCGATTATTTGGTTTTGAATTAGCTGATTTTCAATCATGGTCAAATTTTGTTAAACTAATGAATCGTCCAGAAGATCCAAGTTCATTAGCTGCTTTGCGTATTTTATTTGGTATGAATAAAAAAAGAACTATATAGAAATCATGATTCTAGTTTATTTTGATAATATCAAATTTGTCTTAGTTTTTCTAAGGACAAGAGACAAAGATATCAAATTAATTAAAGAGTAGTACAAGCTTTGCTTGTTTTGTGCATCGTCAATCATTTTCTTTGCTAGATGATTTTAGAAATTTATTATCTATGAATAGAAAATGTCACTCTAGTTCTCTCGTTCTTTTTTGTTATTTCAATCAATGAAAAACAAAAAAAAAAATTCGCTTAGTATTGTTGTAGTTTTATTTTTCCTATAGAATCAAATTTTCTTTTTCTTCATTCTATTGAATTAATTATTTCTAGGTATTTTGATGATGTTGGATATTCCTCAAGAACGTGGTATGTCTCATGCTGATGTTTATTATCCGAATGAAGATAAAGAATGTCAATTTCCATTATTCAATTTTCTTGAACCACTTCGTGCTGAATACATGGTTGTCGTATATTTCATTATGTTTCTCAGTATGATTTCGACATTGTTTGTTTTGAAAATTTTAAATTCTTATATTTTAAGGTGCTATTGGTATCACATTGGGTTTATTTTATCGTTTAGTAACAATATGTTTTACAATAACATATTGGTATGTTTTTTTTCTTGATAAAACATCATGGAATAATCATTCTTATTTATATGGTTTAATTGGTTTTCAATTAATGTTTTCTGATGCACATCATTATTGGTAAATGTTCGTATATTTTGTTCTAGTTCAAATAACATATAGTGATGTTAAATAAGTAAAACAAAAAAAAAATTTTATATTTTTTATTTTATAGAAAAAAAAAAAACTCAGAATATTAAATATCAGTGAGTGATGTTTTTCCTCTTATATTAAATAATTCATTTGGGCTAAACAAATCAATCATAATCATTTTGATTTTTTTTTTTTGTGCACATAGTTTCTTCTTCTGGTTGAAAATTCATTGTTTTTTTTTTATTTTGTATTATTATAAAATTATAAACAAAATGTTTTTTTTTTTTTTTATGATGTAGGTCAATTGATGGATTATTTCGAAAGAAAATTCGAAATTCACATGTACCTTTATGGAATTATACATTAATTCGATATCAAGTATTTCTTGTTTATTTTATTGCTGGTTTGAAAAAAACTGAATGGGATTGGGTTGCTGGATATTCAATGGATTCATTAGGTGATCATTGGGTATTTTCACCATTTCGGTAGATAATAAAATTGAATATGTAAATAATTAATGGAAATATTTTTTTTTGTTTTGCTTAGAACATTTTTGACCATAGAACAGATTACTTTAATTATTGTACATGTTTGTGGTCTCTTCTTTGATTTATTAGTTGGTTTTGCACTTTTTTTTGATCGTTCACGACCAATTGGAATTTTCTTTTCAGTTACTTTTCATTTAATGAATTCTCAAATGTTTAGTATTGGTAAATCAATTCTATGAATATAAAAATTTATTTAAAAAAAAAAATTAATTTTCTATTTAAGGTATGTTTCCATATACAATGCTTGCGACAATTCCAATATTTTTTCATAATGATTGGTTACGAAAATTTTTAAATCGTTTCGTACCAAAATTTTTATATAAAGTAGAACCAGTACAATATAGTTCATCATGTTTATATTCAAAAGAAGAAATTAAACCAGAAGAATCAAAAACTCAATCATTAAAATCAGCAATTGCAAATGCTAATTCAATCAAAAATGCACCAACTAAACCAACATTTCGTCATAAAATTTTTACAATTTTTGCACTACTCTATCTTACTGAACAAGCATTTTTACCTTATTCACATTTTATTACTAAAGGTTATAATAATTGGACTAATGTAAGTTGATTCAATGAATTTATTTTGATGTAAAAAAAAAAAAACTTTCTTAGGGTCTATATGGTTATTCATGGGATATGATGATACACAGTTGGCATACGTAAGAATAATTATTATCTAATTTGTATCTATTTTAATCTATTTTTAAAAATAGTCAACATGTAAAAATAACATTTATTGATAAAACTACTCAAGAACCTCATTATTTAAGACCAACAGCATGGGCATCAGCAAAACGATGGAGTTCTCATGCTGATATGATTGGTAAATAATTTTCATAAAAGAGAGAGAGAGAGAGAAAAAAAAAAATCTTAGACATGTATAATCTTTATTCTAGTTCAATATGCTCAATGTATAAAAGGAAAATTAAAAGAACATGGTTATGATGATGTTGAACTTCGTTTTGATATATGGCGTTCAATGAATGGACGATTTAATCAACGACAAATTGATCCACGTATTGATTTACTTTCATCAGATGTTAAATGGAGTCCATTTAAAGAAACACCATGGTTACAACCATTATTAACAAATTTAAGTGATTGGAGAACACGTATGTTACAAATTGAAAATGATTTATCAAGTAAAGATCAAAATGTTCTTGTTACATTTGTTGCTGATTTTCCAGGTAGAAATAAACAAAAAAATTTTTTTTTTCTTTAAAACAAAAACAAAAAATATTTTTAGGTCTTTTTCTTGAAAATTATATACCACCAGATTTAAATACAACTATTGAAGTACTTGAAGGTGAAGTTATAGTTGAATTAATAAGTTTAAAAAAAAATATTACTTTAAATGTTGGACAAAATCTAACTGTACCAAATGGAGATTATCATAATGGTTTGTTTTATTTAATTTTTTGATTGTTCTTTAATTTTTGTTCTATTTTATAGTTTATACAGTTTCATCAACACCTTCATGTTATATGTATGTTTATTTAAATCAATCTGATGCTGATATTGTTCATTTATGGGATCGATTTTATAATTTAACAGATCGTTTACTTAATGAAACAATTGATTATAATCGTCCATTACATAGTGATAAAGAAGAAGCTGATCTTGTTCGTTTATCATATGAAGATGTTTTTGAAAAATTACGTAATAAAACACTTCATGAATTATTAGAACTTCCAAATGATTATAAAATACATAATAAAAATGAATCAAATATAAATTGGACTAATATTCGTTTACAATTTGAAACAAGTATGAATCGATCAATGGTTAAACGTTTAGATACTAAAGTTAAATGGCATGAAAGAAATCTTCGAATATTTAAATCATTTATGAATAGAAAAAAAAAACAATTCTTACGATGGTAAAGTATTGAAAAATTTTTTTTATTAAGATTCAATAGAATGATCTTGTTAAACTATTACTAAATTTCTATATAAAAGTTCATAATAATAAAAAATCTTGAATTCAAACATCCAAGATTAAGTGTAGAATATTTTTGAACTCATCATAAATGAGACTAGAAAAAGTTTACAAACATAACAAGTCCATAGATCTTTCTTCTCAATATATGATCATATTACTATAGTTACTACCTATAACGAAAGATTTAGCAAACAATCGGAATTCTGTAATTTTTTTGTTTGATGAATTTATTAAAATGGTCATATGGTGAGAAGAAAGACCTATAGGTTTCTTATCCTTATAGGCTTTTGTAGCTTTATTGGATCTATCTTATCGGCAAAATAACAGTACCTAGATTTTGAATTACTTCGGACGATTTCCTCACTTGTCAAAGACTTGTCCAAAGTTTATCTTTGAAATTATTTTCCATTGACTTTTTAGAATATTTATATATATATATATTATCTATTCAACTACAATACTTTTTTCACAAACGCACATTCTAGCACCTTGTAAAGATATGTTTAATTAAAAATCTTCAACTAAAATGTCAGATTAGTTTGTTTTCATTTCATCTTAATGTATAGATATTGAATTGTATTAGTTTGTATCATTCTCTGAACCTTTGCATTTCTATGCTAAAGTTAATCCAATCAATTTAACTTTTTAATTCGCTTGCATAATAGTTTTGAGGAAGATAATATTCTCTCGAAGAATAGTAATCACAAGCAGAATAATTTTATGATAAAACTAGTCTCTTAATTCAATTACATTTTTTTGTTTTTGATTGTTCAAATTCGTTTAGAATTTGCTTGATAACTGCCATTGATTGTTTTTTCCTGAAATCAAAATAGGAGTTACTAAAACCTTTTTTGTTTACAACAGCGACACGATTCTATTGTATTTGACATTTGAATCTCATAAGAACTGCATATGGTCACTAATAAATTATTTTATTGTTTATTTTTTTTTTTGTTCTAGTTATCAAATTGTCAAATTGGCTTTTAAGAGTATTTTCTATCAAACAGATTTTTTTCAATTAGTTGACAATGAAATTCGTAATGTTGATGAAGAAAGTACAACAAATGCTATTATTACTGAAGAATCTCCTCCGCAAACTTCATCAAAATCATCATCTTCTTCAAAGAAAACTTCATCAAGTGCTAAAACAAAAAAGAAAAATACAAAAAAATAAACATTTTCGAATCTTATCAAAAAAAAAAAACAAAACAAAAGAATTAATAAAATTCTCTTTCTCATAAGATAGTGATCTTTTCTTTTTTTTTTTTCTTCGTTTCTTATTTAATCGTATTATATTTTCCATAGTTTTAATTATATTCTTAGAAAAGTGAATTTGTTTTTTTTTTCTCGTGGTTAAGAATAAGACTTGTTTCATGTTTATGTTATATCAAGAATAATAATAATAATAATAATAAAAAAACAATTACAAAAAAAAAAAAATTAATATATTCGAATGTGAACAAGTATAGTTAGTTAGTTCTTGGTGTTGTCGACTTTTTTCTTCTGTTTTTTATCGTTTATTGGTAATGGACTATTAATAAAATTGACAAGATCATCAATATTTTCACTACCACGATGACCAGGAATTAATTCAGCAGATGTAGTAGTTTGTTTTTTAGTTTTTTTAGTTTTTCGTTTATTTCCTATTGCATTATTGACAGGTGATGTGGATGAATATAAATTATTTAGATTGAAAAATGATGGATCATTATGATTATGTGTTGGATCATTACATGTATGAGAATGTTCATGAATTGGTGTGGATTCTGCTATTGAAGTTTTTTCTTCGACTGATGTTGTGATATTTTCCTCATTTTTATTTTCAGTGTTAATGGAAGCCATGGATTAAATAATATCGTATATTCTTGAGCAAATATGGTCTAGAAAAAAAAAATGACAAATTTTTGTCACAAAAATTCGAAAAATAAATATTTATATTTTTTTGTATTGTTGGAATTTCCATATCAGATAATAAATTTTGTTAATCTTTTTTTCAATGGTCGAATTCGATAACCATAATTAACGAAATGATGAAAAGAGGTCGCAAGTAATTGGATATATGTGATTGGAAGAAAACCAAACCAAAACAATGAATATCATAAATGATAACTTCTTTTTTTTTTCGATGAGAAAAAAAGAAAATTGATTTTCTTTTTAGATCACAATGGGTGATAGCGATGATGATTTTGATAATCGACGAAATCGTGATAAATTTCGTCGTGAACGTGATGATTTTGGTGGAAATCGGGGAAATACTAATCGTAATAGTGGAGAATGGAATGATGGAAGGTAAGAATAATATGTTTTTTTTGCTTAAAATTAGAATTTAGTTTTTCTTATCTGAAAATAGTTGAATATTTCATTTTCTTTTTGTTTTTAGGGATCGATCAAATCAATTTCGACGACAATATCCTAGTGGCCCATTACTAGGACGTGATTTTCCACTAAGATATAATCGAAGTCCTGCTAGATATGATATGAGTCCACCACAAACTAAACGTTTTCGACGTGATTGGTAAAAACTAATGTTTTTTTTTTTAATTTTCTATTAATAAAATCTTTTTATTCTTTATTAGGGAAGGTCCTGATCAATCACCATCTCGTTTTGATCCAACTATTAGTTCACCATATCTTTCTAGTGGAGGAGGTTTTCATCCGACTTTACCATCAAATATTCAACCGACTACTGATCAGTTGAATAGGTAAGATTTTCTTTTGTTTACATATATTTATATATTCTTCTATATGATAATGTTTATTGTTTCATAGAGAATCATCTGATAATACAACACAACCACCATTACTTAGTTTTAAAAATTTTCTTCTCGATCAAGATGATAATATTGATCAAGAAGAAGCTGTTAAACGTTATAATGATTATAAAACAGATTTTAAAAAAACTCGAATAGCTGAATTTTTTACCGGACATAAAAATGAAGAATGGTTCGTAAAAATTGTTCTTTGAAAAATTATTTACAATGAAAATTTAAAATTTTTTATATCAGGTTTAAATATAAATATCATCCAGATGAATATCCAAAACGTCGTCAAGAACAAAAACAAATAATTAAAAAACGTTTGGAAATTTTTATGGATCTTTATAATAAAGGTTATCTGAATAATATTAGTGTTGATATTGAAAATCAACATGCACTTATAAGATTTCTTGATACTGGTATGATATATTCATTTAATATATATCAATAGTCGTAATAGTAGGACGGATATGATCGTCAAGATAATTTGAGTTTAATAGTATTCCATATTTCATTATTATTAATTGAATGGATGGGCTATATAATGAATGACTACGTTTTATGTCTTATTTTCTTCATCATCTAATACGCCTAGGAATATTCCGGGCAAGGGGAAGGTTGATTCTTCCAATCTTGAAAAAATTTCGTGTTTCTTCAGCATTTTATGACTTTATTACGAATGGATTCTCAAGAAAACGTTCAATCTTCCTCCAATCCTGGCGATATTTGGTTAAAAAAACAATATATCACGAGATACAACATGAAAAGTTCTACAATCTATAAAACAGTTTATTTTATATATGCACTTTTAATTTTTAAAATAGACAAAATTCTATGTAATCAATTTTTTGAACACTGAGAACAAGATCGATTTTTTTTAGTACGCGACGAATTCCTTTTCTTATTTCATCAAATCATAGTTCTAATGTTCCTCTTTTGCATATTATTGTCAATAGTGTCTCACACATAATAATTTAGAGCATTGACATCGGAATTATTTAGTGGTTAATTGTGATTATTTATGAAATTTTCACATCAGGTCAATGATTCTTGATGTGTATGCGGTATGACGTTGTTTTGTTGATAGATGAAATCATCATCTAGTAGAAGTTGACTTTGAACTTGTGTATGTGATTGAATATTTTCAACATAATTCTAATCTGATATAATGTTTCACGAGGCTTAAATATAATTGTAGATGTAAGGTTATTTTTCGACGCTCCTAACTACATCAAAACTCTTTTTAGGATGACAATAGAATGAGCGAGAAAAATATAATCAAAACATATCGATTATTCTAAAATTGACTATTTGATGAAGACTTTCGATATAACTTATTTAATTGAAGAACTAAGAAAAGAAATCCATCGTCTACGAAAAAAACAATCTTGTTTGCAGTGTCACACAGAATTTTGTCTATTTTAAAAATAAAAGTCCATATATGAAATAATCTTCGCATCGTAACTTGTAGAACTTTTCAGGCAGTATCTTGTGATATATTTTGTTTTTTAATATAAAGTATTAGATGATACAAAAAAAAAGCAGTCATTCATTCTGGTCCATCTGTTAAGTTAATCGACTTGCTTCATATTTTCAACATTTTCTCGCTACCATTTAGAACATCTTTCAACAGTCTTGAAAGATAGAGCCTGATTACCTAAAATAGATCATCATGAATAAATTTTGCTTAAATATGCAACATTAGTATAGAAGCGAAAATTTTTCATTATGCATCTAAAACAGCTGTAAACAGTTTCTTCTCGAGATTTTATTATTCAGACATTAATTAAAGAAAGACGAAATATTAAAAAAAAAATAGAAAGCCGTGTTTGTGCTATCAATATTTAAGAGAGAAAAAATTTTCTTCGTACTGTCTACATGGTATTAAAATACCACCGCTATTTCTTGTTGAGTGTATTAACACAGATATGTATTTTGAAAAATAGCTTTCAACAATTTTTTTTCTTCTGCTTATACATAGCTGTCATCAAAATGGAAGGTGGAAGTGATCAGGATCTTCGTGTACTTGATGTTAGTGGATCAGCAAATGATGAAACTAATTCGAAGAAATCATCTGATAATAAAGTAATATATTTAAAATTTATTGAAAAACAAGAAATTTCTTTTTATTATAAATTTTTTAGAGAAAACGTGAAGATAGTAAATCTGATGATGGAACAGTATCTGATGGTGATAATGTATCATCGATTCGTAAGTTATTCTTAATTATTATTTTATTTATTTATAATTTTCTTTATAGTTGAATCAAAAGATAATAATGAAATAAAATCATCTGTACAAGATAATGAACATGAAGCTGGTGAAGTACCTGATGCACCAAGATCATTACATCGAACATCATCAATATTTTTTCGTCATTTACCTACGCAAACAACAAAAGATGATCTTGAAAATGTATAAAATGATTTTTTTTTTGTGTCTTTCAAAATTTTCCATTTAATTTAGATTTGTAAACAATATGCTGGTTTTCGTCGTGTTTGTATAACTGATCCTGCACCTGAACGAAAATTTTTTCGTCGTGGTTGGGTTACATTTGATCATTCAGTTCAAATTCGTAATATTTGTTATGAATTTAATCTTACTAAAGTACATTTATTTCTTAAAAAAACAAACTAAGCTTCATCTGTTCCCTTTTTTTTGATAGGTACATGATGTTGATGTAGGTGCTATAATAAATCGTGAACTTAAAAATCGTGTTCGTACAATAAATGGTATTGCACATCATAAAATTATTGTACGTAATGATATTCGACTTATAACAAAAATTGTCAAACAATTAGATGAACGATGGAATATTTGGGAATCAAATGAAAATGATCATAATGAAAAAAAGACTACAATAACAATTTCATCAATAACAGATGATACTGAAATTTCATCATCAACAATGAATACATCATTAATTCAAAATAAAAATCCTATTGGTTTTGTTAGTTATAATCCATTATTAAAAAATATAACTAAATATCTTGTTGAAGAAGGTGATGCTGAAGAAGAAGAATTACTTGGTGATACATCAATAACTAATCAAAATAATTCAAATACATTTGAAACTGATAAAGAATTAACAAAAGTAATAAAATTAAGTAAATTGATGATATTTTTTCTATTTTAATATATTTCAAAGGTATTAGATCGTTTAATTTTATATTTACGTATTGTTCATTCAGTCGATTATTATAATGGTACTGAATATGCTCAAGAAGATTCAATGCCAAATCGTTGTGGTGTTATACATGTACGTGGTACATCATTATCTTCAATAACACAAAGTGAATTAACAAATTTTATGCAACAATTTGAAACACGTCTTAAAACATTGATTGATTTTCATGAAAAATTAGATCATGATGAAGCTTTAAAATTAGGTGCAAAAAATGAAGAAAATGAAATAGAAAAATTTATTACTGCAAATTGTCAAGAAATTGGTAAAGATAAATGGTCATGTCCATTAAGTGGAAAGAAATTTAAAGGTCCAGAATTTGTTCGTAAACATATTTTAAATAAACATCAAGATAAACTTGATGAAGTTAAAAAAGAAGTAAGAATTTTAAAATTTATTAAAACAAAGATTTCTTCGAATAGAAAATAATTTTTATTTAGGTAATTTATTTTAATAATTATTTATATGATCCAAAACGACCACAATTACCAGAGCATCCATCAAATCGACCTGGAGCAACACCAACTGGACCAAATGCATCTGGTTTACCATTACCAACACCAATGCCCGCTCAACCATTACTTACACGCACTCCGATATGGCCTCCTTGTATGCCAATACAATTTATTTATTGATAGAAAAACTTTTTTATTTGAATTTTAGTGTCTGCACCTCTTCATTCTGGTCCACCAGGTTACTATCCCAATCAATTTCATCACGCTCGTCATCCAAGACCACCATTTATGTTTCAAAGTGTCGGTGGACCTCATGGTGGTGCACTTCATCGACCACCGTAAGTTGTTTGTTTTTTTTTTCGATTTTAAGAAAAGGCAAAATCTATGTGGTAGAAAACAACTATTATTTATTTATATATATATTTACTTTTATTCTATTACTCTGTTTCATGTTTTCTTTTTTCATTTTAGAAGTAATCGACCATTAAGGAGTTATGAAGATCTAGATGCACCGAATGAAATGTAACTTTAAGTTGTCAAATATTTTGAATGAATTAAAAGAATATGCTAATGATGTTGTTGATGTGTTTGTATTTTTTCTCACGTTTCTTCAATGTTATATGAACAAGGTCATGAATCTCTTGTTTTTTTTCTTGCTGTACAACTGTCTTCATGTTCTTTTTTTTTGTGTTTGTTTGTGTCTGGTAATCATATCGAATTTACAAGTCTATAAAATATATAAGTAAGCACAGAATTTCAAGAATATTCCAAGCCGATTTTGAATGTCAATATGGATTTGATATGAGAAACAATTTGAATATTAGTTTCTAGTAACAAAGTTTTCTTTTTTTTAACATCGAAATTCAAAAAGAAAATTTCAGAATACAATCTTCGAGTAGTACATCAATAAAAAAGCAGTCGAGTTGTGCTAAAACTATAATGCTTACTATTGATCAAGTCTATCTATTTCATAAATGCTCAGGAAAGTATATTAAAGAATTATTAATCACACTTATGCTATTTAAATTCTAAATGGATAAAAAAAATCATAGATCCACCATGAATGAAAATGAATTAATATATGAACTAGCAATATGGTAAATAAATGATTCGATTTCGAGAATTTAATAAGATTATTTGAACTTATAGTTAGAACTTTAAACATGGAAGAGCTGATTGATAAAACTTTTTTACAGTATTCAAATAATTTTTGAAGTCAATTGGATTGGTGTATAAATCTGAGGAATGTAATGATGACAGGTTGTGGAAAGCTGCAGAGCCCCACATTGAGAAAGTTTTCATTTTTTTCCCGTTCAAAATCAATTTTTCCATCAAAAAAAAGAAACATTCATGGAAGGAGAAAAATTTCTTCATCACCCGAATCATTTAAAAAAGTTTGTATTCGCACTTCTCCATAGTTCTCAGGAAATTTCTCTAATACGACCATTTCCCTACACGCCTGTTTTTTCTCTTTGTCACATTCCTGCCAAATCTTGACAATTTAAATCAATGTTATCTTTTCATTTTTGTTTATTAAAATTATTTTAACGATGCTAAAATCGAATCGAAAGTATGAAAATTAAGTTGATTGTGTCAAAGGTCCAATTATTATTTAACAATACTTGATATAACGGTCATGCTTTGACGAAACTTTTATGACTTCATTGCAAGCATATTACGATATCTGCGTTTATTTAGTTGCTTTTGGCTACGTTAGAAATCCTTTCTATGTGGAGTCCTATTGATAAATGATTTCTCGAACTTTACCTATTATATGTTCTTTTTTTTCGATATGACTTGTTATTGTAAAGAGATAAGGACGCAGCACTGTTACACGATGTTCACGCAAATCTCTCTCTTTTTTCCTCCTGTCAATCTAGTTATATTTCATGTATGTTAATTCTTTTTTCTCTTTTCTTTGTCTGTTTCTCTCACTAATACATTCCATTGTTTCGATTTTACCCAAAATCTTTATTATTTGACTGTTCTTCTTCTTATTCGCATTTCGTCAGTCACTATTCTATTTTGTAAACCACGTTTTTTTATTTTTCCTCGATGTTTTCTTTATTTAATCGAGTTGAATCTCATATGAAGCAGCCTACACTATGAACTAGCCAATACCACCAAATTGTAATGTTGTTAACGTATGATTCTGTTTTCTAATCAATCATTTTGTCTTGAGACTTATGGAAATACGAAAATATGTCTTTACGGTAGTAAGTCATATAGCAGAAAACCAGTATATACAGATGACACAGTCCACCAAAAACGAATGTTATCCTTTTCTTTCTTATATTTGTAGATATTGCTACTCAACATAGACTTTTGTTTCAGATTTCTATTACAGATACTATATCTCTCAAATCCACTGATCACTGGGTTTCAATAATAGAGGTAATTTTGTTTTAAGTTCCTTTCTTCCTCTAAAAATATTCAGTGCAATCAAGTCTGATTAAGGCAGATTAACTAGGATAATACTAGAAGATATTTTTATATTGTCAAAATATTGGTTTATTTATTAAAAGGATTCTGACTTTTACAGCCCTAAAAGATTTTCATTCTGTACTATTCAAAGTAATGGGATTTTTGTTTAGATAATTGTTAATGCTAACTTCATGAAAATCTGATGATGACCATATTTCCACAAGGGAAAAGAGTGAACATTTATTAAAATATACGTATGAATCAATAATCTTACTATATACAATAAATGGATTAATCTATGAAATTTCATTATTTCAATCGCAAGGACTATATTATATAGGCCAATAGATGTTATTTCCAGCTTCTACTACTTACATCGTTATCACGATTTAATAAGCTACGACTACACGAAAAGAAACAAAATTTCTATCTTTTAAAACCATAATTTAAGTCTCAAGATTCAACACGTATCCAATTTTTTCTAAAATGATTATGTTCACTGTTCAAACATAGTATAACCTATCTAATTTTGGTCTGTTAATCACCTCAATCAGTTGGAGTAATCTCTAGTGTATGTGTAGTCGGATTTACAGACCATATATATTCAAAAGAGATATTCCCGTCATAATCCTTGCGATTTATCCATACAGTAAGGAAACCTTTACTTTAATTTGCCATTATTTTCAGAACATTCTTTCTACATTGTTATTCACTTTTGGTTAAGAGAAGAAATCTGTTTCATATTGATTTATTAAAATTTTTCAACTTTAGTTTGCAAATACAACCTGCAATAGTTAAAGAATAAAACATAAGATAATTCTAAGTTATATGTGATTTCGATTGTTACGTTCTATGCACTATTCGAAATGTTGCTTTTATTGTTAATCTATTCTTTTATCTATATTTACGCATGTAAATGTGTGTTAGTCAAAACGTGTTCTATTCATTTTCTACAATATTTACTTTCTTAAACCTTGCTTAAATCTTCTTTTTGAATACAATAGCAAGCCTTTTAAATTATTCTTGGAGTAGCGATGTTAGTGATATTGTAACTTCTGTTCTTGTATATTTATTTTGCATGATTTTTTGCTTTCCAAGACTGTAGTTTTTATTTCGAGCAAGAGCCATGCAATGAATATCATAATTTTGAATACTGGTCGTATGAATTAGTGATTAAAAAAATATTTTATTTAACGATCTAAATAGGGCACAATGTGCATATGCCATATTTTCTTAGTAGAGTTTGGAACACTTTTGGTAGCGAACCATTCCAATTTAGTGTACATGGTTGGTCATTAACTGCATTATTCAAATCAAGAAAACGACGTCATCAGACAGAACGGCTGTCTATGAAAAAATACAATCAAACTGAATGAACTAAAAGATCGTTTTATAGTCACTTGAAATGACATATTGCATGGTTAAAATTAACATCCTGTGCATTTTTTTATTAAAGTACGAATGATTATAGGGTTCACCACACAATACACACGCATATGTTATTACCTATTGTGTTTTTTATTTTTTGAACCGAATGGTAGGATTTCCTATTGTGTGTTTCGAATTGATTTTTTTCAAAAATGAATCTTTTGTAATGTTTTATGGGATTATTTCAGATAAATCTAGTATGAAAGAAATATATATAGGAGTATAATTTTTTTTTGCTGTTTTTGGAAAAATTAGAAATTCAAAGGAATTTTCGTGGAAATAGGAGAAGATGAATTACGAAAGTAGTTTGAATTAAAAAAGAGAAAAAAAAAGAATTGTTGGGACAAAATGATTTCAATGAATCAAATAAAAGAAATGGAATAGAAATGGAAGCACGTAAATTAAGGAAATGTAAAGAAATAGTTTATTTTGATAGAAAAAAAAAATTGTATAAAGATAGCAACGCGTTTCGAATGTTTTCTTCTTCAGGCTATTTGTGGTTCATTGTCGTATATACATTGGGGTGTATACATTGGAAAAAAAATTGATTCAAACATATGTAAAAAAAAATATATATATAATTGATCAAATTGATCCACGTATGTGTGAAAATATATATACATGATTAAGTTGAATATTCAGCAGTATATATAAATATATATGCGCGCCATGGGATCATTTTTTATGTTGAATGAGTTGTTTGTATGATTTTTTCTGGTGATCTTGTAGGAATGCATGATGTTTTCTGATGATCTTGTAGGAAGTCCTGCTCAAGTACGTGATCACACATTAGTTGATAATATATTGGGAATGCGTTTATAACATTGAACAATACATGTTATGTTGTGCCAGAAATTAATGATGTACAAAAAAAGTTTTTTAATGACGTGCAAAAATAAATGATGTAATGTGTTTGTTATATCATGATGTGTGTTTTTCATTGATAGATTCGAGAGAAGTGGATAAAAAATAATAAATGATGTAATGTATTTTGCTATATTGATAGATTCGAGAGAGAAGTGGATAACAATGATGATAGGGAAAAATAGGTATATTAAGGAATGTAGCATAAACGATTGATAATAATATGTATATTACTATGTATATTAAGGAATGTCATAGTTAATCATTAGAGTTTATGATGTATTAGTTGATTTGGATGTTGAAGTTTATGTGGATAGAATTTGATTAATTGTCGACTTGGTAAACATGGATGATGGAAATATTTCTCATTCGTTATATGTTTTGCTATATTTTTTGTATAGTTTACTATAAAGGGTTGTGTAGAATTAAGCTGTACTTGCCCGGTAGTTGTTTTAGCTTGCTGTTGTTGTTGTGATGATGATGAATTGGTTAAATTATTGTTGTTGTTATTATTGTTCTTCTATTATGTTGTTGTTGTTGTAGTTGTTGTACAGTTGTTTTGGATACATGCATTGCTTGCTGAGCAAACCATTGCTGTTGTACATTTTCAAATTTTTGTCGACCAGATGATAATGTGGGGTGCAGACCATCTTGTACTCTTATGTCTTCTGTTTGTAATTTTGCATCAATCACATCAATATTTATTTCTTTTGATAATACATATAATCGATCATTAAATTCATGATGAAGATTTGCAAATTCATGTCCTGAAAAAAATCGTGAGGGCTTCCAGCGTGGCGATAATTTCATCCATCCAATTGTTTGGATGCCAGAAAAATTTCGACGGGTATACTCAATAAGCCATTGACAACGTTTTAAAGTAAGATCAACACCAAGCTGTGCTATATCGTTTGTTCCTAAAGAGAAAAGAACCACAGAAGTATCATTTAATTTACTTTTTCCTTCAACTGATGCCATCAATTCTGCCATTCGTTCACAATTGCATTCTGACTTAGCTATCAATTCGACATTAATTATATTAGATATATTAACTTTGAACATTCGACATTTTGATGCCATTGAATCAGATAAGATGATTCCATGTATGAATTTTTTCGATGTTGACGTTAATGTTGTTGTTGTTGTTGGGTGGGTGTGGGTGTGTGAGGTGGGTGTGGGTATGGGTGTGGGTGTGGCTGTGGCTGTTCTTCTTCTTTGAACCCACACACACACCCATCCACATCCACCCCCGCATCCATCCACACCCACACCCTCACCCACACCCACATCCACACCCTAATCGCTTGATGTTTTCTATAACAGACAATATATTATGATTTTGCGACAAAATCAAATCCTTCATGATCTCATGATGGTTAAGATCAGCTCCGACCAAAACGTGTCGTAGTTTGGCTTTGAAACTGTCACTTATTGAGCGAAGTACTCACTGTCACCGTTACATGTTTTTTCATATGAAAATTTTTAGAACAAAGATTTCTGCAAAAAAAAAGAGGAAGTAAACTGAGTTCTAATGCTGCAAAACATCAGAAGTCAAGCAGTCAATTTGTTTCTCCTTGCTATAAACTGATCTATTGGATTACGATATGCATAAGAGCAATGAAATGTTACGAATATTTTATTAAAGGTCTACTTTTCTTGTAAATTTCATCCTACATAAAAATTTAACGAAGTTACAATGTCTGCATGATTGCTTAATTTAAGAGAATACGGCGATGTCATCAATATATACGATATCGATTTTGTTATGTTTTTCCCTTTGAAAATCTCTTCAATTAAACTATCGAATGACTCTACTGGATTAGAATTAAAAAGTCTTACAGAATCTGTATACCTCAATTCAATAGACAGGGTGTTTCAAACATATTCTCTCATATCGATGTCTATTTCCAAATATTTTCATCTACGTGTTATAGGGCACATGCTTCTTTTTAGCTTCGAATCAAACACAAGCAAATAAGAATTGTATGTACAGCATAGCACATGACACAAGGCAAAAAATAAAACGGCGAAAAGAAAGCAACCACTATCAGATTATTAGCAAATATATGACCATTGTAAATTTTCCCTAGTGGTCGTGAATGATTTTTGCACTTGCCATCTTTTTGTTCTGTTTTAAATTGTTGTAAATATATATATTTATAGGTGAACCTTTTGAGGACGGGATTATTTTTTGTTTTGAAAATAAAATAACAAACGAGGAAATCTCTGGGAATAATTGATTATTTGTGTTCAATCAAATTTATACGTAGGTACACACTGAAGACTTCAATAACATCACTTCTAAAATTAAAAGATGTGATCATAAAATTTCGTAAAAAAATTGTTTTGAAAAGTTGTACTATATGTGGAGTCATCGTTTGTAAGGTGTAATTCAGCAAAAATCCATGAAGGATATACTTTTATTCATAGAAATATACAGTTTTGTGGCGAATGACGATGTGAATATTTTGATAGTATTTACACCACATACATATCATTTGTCTATTGTAAGTTTCATATATATTTACCTTGGACATTGCCATGTATATCGCTACATAACTTATTATTTGCTGCATATGATCTTTATTCATCAATATCAGTAAATAATTATTTTCATTGATTTAGTCATTACATCGGGAGATTTGATATTCTAATTTCAGGATAGGAGCAAATAAAAAAACCTGAAGCTTTAAACAAAAAACTATTTTCGTTAAGATTTGTCTCTGTGAATAGTTTCAAGTCGAAATTCAAGAATCACTTTTCTTAATATTTCTGTGCCAAATAATGTTAAGTTTATCATTGTTTTTAATTTAAAGATTTATTCTTGTTAGTTTATAAAAAAAACTATTTTTCTAAAATCATGCTCTTTGTATATCCAGTATTTTTGACTATTTTCGTTCGAATGAGAGGTCGCTATATTACTAAGTCGAAAAGAAATCATTCAATTGGATTGGTGATTAACATAATTCCACCCCGAACATTTGTTCATCTCACTAATTCATTTATTTATCTCATAAAAATCTCATCATAATTCTATTCTGACTATGACTGCAATCATCACTCCAATGGACATCAATGATGACGAAGATACATTATCTGACACTGATACTTGGATCTATAACGATCAAGATATTGATTTATCAGGTTAATTATAGAAAAATTCTTTTCATTGATCTAATTACTAATTGATTGTAGATTATGAGATAAACGATAATAATTGGCGATATATCTTTCAAGAAACATTAAATGATGTGCATGATAATAAATTAGATGATGGTGCTCGAACACTTCTATTCGATAGTCCATGTAAAATTCGTATAAAAAAACTTGGAGATACACCTTATACATTTCCATTATCGAATACACTTTGTTCTCGAATTATTTGTGAACATGGTATACCATTATCTCTATCAAATAAATATGATTTTTGTGGTACAAAAGTAAAGACAACATAGTTAACTGATGGTTGTTTGTTTTTTGTTTTATTATTAAATTTCTATTATTTGATAGATTGTTAATACAGCATGGCAAATTGATCATAATTCTATTGATTTTCCTCTTCCATTTTCAGCTGCTGTTCGAGCAAGTACATTTGAACAACTTCATTTAAATACATCAGATCTAAATGCACATTTTGATTTAAATCTACATAAACTTATCATATTTGGTTCATGTCCACATACAAAAATTTATAATTTTGATGATAAACTTTTCATTTATCATGCTACTATACTTGTTTTTTTACCTTCACATTATACAGGTGGTAATTATCGATTTATAGATGATAATATTGATGAAGATGATACTCATAGATATATTTTTAATCAACATGAATCAAATAATTCAAAACCTTTTATTCTTGTTGTACCATCGGATTGTCAACATGAAATTGAATCAATTGAAAAAGGATTTAAACTTCTACTTGTTTATCATCTTATTTCAAAAACAAAGTAAAATAATTATTCTTTCTCTTAGTTTTTATATTTTATATTCTTCTAGTTCAATTCATCAATTCTATTCTCTTCTATCAAATTCAAATTATGAATTAATGAATATTGAAAATATTTTTCTAATTCAACGTATTAAACGTATATTTACTTATTGGGAAAAAAATCTTGATAAAATGCCAAATAAACTTATTATTCCTTTTCAACATTCATTAGATTATTCACCATATTTTTCAATTCTATTTCGTGATAAATATCGAATAACATTTGAACTAATTATAAAAGCTATGAAATATTTATCTTCATTTTTGATTTATTCAGCTATTTTTCAATATGATAAATCATTGGTTAATAGATCTAATTCAAGATTTTTTATTCATGATCTTAAATTATTAAATCCAACTAATGAAATAACACTTGATTTAAATTCACAACATGAACGTACAGTTATACCTAATGAATTTCTTGGTGAACTTCATATTTATGTCGATGCATTTGAACAAGGTGTTAGTCAACAACAACTTCTCAATAATGGTAATTTTAGTTTCAAAATAATTGAAAGAATATTTCATAAATAATCTTTTTAGATAATATAATATTTCGTAATAATAATACAAAATATTATGTTCTTGTTCTAATTCCTTATCAATATCAATGGGATTTATTACTTGATGATCATTCATTTGCATATCATCATTTATCTTATATGTTTTCTTTACCAACAAATTCATTAAATAATTTATGTTTAGATTTATTTGATTGTATTCTTCGTGATAAAATTCATTCGATATATTCATTTGATAAACTTATTTATTATATTATACTTCTTCGTAATCGTTTTGGTTTAACATCAAAAATAATTCAATTAATTAAAATTCTTTTTCAAAATAAACAATTTAAAGATGAATTATTTTCTAATAATAATAATCTTAATTATTGGGTAAATCGTTTAGTTGAGTCATTTTCTAATTGGTCAATGTTTTCAATAGAATTTTTAAATTTATTTCGTAAAATAATTAGTTTATCAATGGCAACAAAACTCAATGAAATTATACAATTTTTATTACAATTTTCAAATAAAATCTTACAAACTTTATTTATTAATATTTTACTTCGATATATATTTAAACCACGAGCATATTCAAGACATATTTCATTATCAACATTATGTTCAATTTTTCATTTATTAATTATTGATGGTTCATATTCAAATGATTCTTTATTTATTCTTGCTTATAATATTATAAAACGTATAAGAAAAACTTCATCTGAAAATGAAATTATTGAAAAATATTTTAAAATTCATTTAATACCAATGCTTATTAATATATATCGTGATAAACAACATAATTCAAATAATTCATTATCACCTGCATTTATTCTTATTTATGAATATTGTTTAAATACTTTAAATTATTATTGTTCATCAACATTATCATCTTCATCTTCATTAAATATTATTTCAATTAATGAAGCATTATTAATATGTCCATGTACATCATGTGCTCGTTTACAAATGTTTTTAATTGATTCGAAAAGTTCAACATTAATATTTGATTTATCATCAACATTAATACCTGATCATTGTCTTCGTTATACACTTAGTAAATTTCCAATGTTATCAATTGAATATAAACATGATCCATGTACAGGTCGTGAACAAACTTTAATTATATCGAAATGTGCATATGAACAAGAACAGAAACAACTATGTTTTCATCTTCGACGTTTATTAATGAACTTACATAGAATATAATAGAAGTGATTGTTTTGTTTTGTTTTTATGTGAAACTTTTATTTTATTTTATTTTATTTTTGTTGAAAATGAACAAGATTTAGTAAAAAAACAATGAGTAAACATAAAGTTGCTATTTGTGAGAAAAGAAATCAACTTACGATCAATTTTCATCTCGAAAATTGGTTTTTTCATTTTGAACGTAGAAGTTTTATGGCAATTTTCCACAAGTATTCAAACGAAGACAAGAAGTCTTTTTTATCATTGTTTTCACACATTGCGTACTCGCTCGAAGGAGCTGACCATTTGACACAAAAATCAATTTTGAGAAAAACGTAAAAACTTCTATATTGTATCTACCTATCATTGGGTTTCAGTAAGAAACATAACTATATTATAATTCAATCGTTAAAATTAATCAAGATATGTAGAACTGTACTCCAAACTATACATACAGTCAATTGGAAATGGTGTTATTCATAGTTTTTCTTCCATTTTTACTTAAATTCACTTGAGAAAAATAGATAGACTATTATTCTATCGACAGAAATGTCGATATCAAGGTAAGAGTAGATAATATATGATGTATTCTTTGTCCATCAGTTTAATCTATTTATGATCATTGTCCGTTGCCAAAAATATCAATCATCGAAAGATATCTATGAATAAATTTAGTAATATCAATACCATTGCACAATAAATTACACTGCATAATTAATGATTATGCATGCAAAACTTTAGAGAAACTTTATTTATGGATTGATTAGCATTTGAAACTGATTTTGTATTGATGAATAGGTTAATATTCGGATCTAAATGATAAAATTGTTTAATTATAATTTTATTCAATTCGAGCAAAGATTTAAGAAGATCAAGATAGATTGTATTTATAATAATGTATGAATCGTCACGAATATTTTATTCTAATAAACTATTGTGCATGTGTAAAATACGATCATCAGTGGATCTAACAATACTAAAGTATGTTCATGAACATTAAATTGTGTGCAATTCGTCATTAACATAGAAAGAATATTTGGAATGACAACTTTAACAAATATCGAATACTCTATTTTCTATCACGTATAGCTACATTAATTGACAAAAAAAGATTATTAATTTCAGTTATGTTTGTAGAAATACTTAATGTACTGTTTCCAAGAAGAAACCGAATAAAACAAGTTATTTTAAAATTGATTATTTGGAACAGAAAACAAAAATTATATTCAAATCATTTTCATTTGTTGTATTATAATCAAAACATTTATTTGTATGTTTTAATCTAAATGTCAATTGGATCTTATAGAATCAATAGTTCAATCATAAACTGTTCTTTTTATACGATTATCAGAAAGAAATTTGCTGCTGTTGTTCTCTTGTGTAATCTATGTTGACATATACAACTTTCTTTTTTTTTTTTCTTTTTCTTCTATCTGTTGCTCATTTAATCTCTGCTAACCTCTCCATTTGCTTGTCCTTTTAACGCTACACATAAATCAACAAAATAGAAAGAACATTCATACTAATAATCATATATATGTGTAGAAAGGCAGCACCACACTTCTATACAGTTCATTGCATGCAATCCATACGCGCATTTGTTGATATATATATATACATATATATATAGTTATAGATTATTTCCTCTTTTCTGTACTACGATTGCATATTACCAAATAAGGAAATACTCGTTTTTTTCTTTTCCTGTAGAAGAAAACCACATAGACTATTATGTATATCCTTATATGGTATAGAAATAAAAAAAAAGGAAAAGAGAAAAATAGGAAGTACTATATAATGGGATGTTTTATCCATTCTAAGGTTGCCTTCTGTGTCTTGGATATTTACAACAATATTTATCTCTTACTCGTACTAAGAATATAACATAAATATGTGTGACGAGGACGTTGCTGCTATTGTTATTGATAATGGATCGGGTATGTGCAAAGCTGGATTTGCTGGTGATGATGCACCTCGATCAGTATTTCCATCGGTTGTTGGTCGACCTCGTCATCAAGCTGTTATGGTTGGTATGGGTCAAAAAGATTCATATGTTGGAGATGAAGCTCAATCAAAACGTGGTATTTTAACACTTAAATATCCAATTGAACACGGTATCATTACTAACTGGGATGATATTGAAAAAATTTGGCATCATACTTTTTACAATGAACTTCGTGTTGCACCTGAAGAACATCCAGTACTTTTAACTGAAGCTCCACTCAATCCAAAGGCCAATCGTGAAAAAATGACACAGATTATGTTTGAAACTTTCAATTCACCTGGTAAATACACCGATTAGTGTTCTCAATATATATATATATATTTAAAAATTCGTGATTTCTTTTTTCTAGCTATGTATGTTGCTATTCAGGCTGTACTTTCTCTTTATGCTAGCGGTCGTACAACTGGTATTGTACTTGATTCAGGTGATGGTGTTACACATGATGTACCCATCTATGAAGGTTATGCTTTACCACATGCCATTCTTCGTCTTGATTTGGCTGGTCGGGATTTAACTGATTATTTAATGAAGATTCTTACTGAACGTGGTTATTCATTTGTTACAACAGCTGAACGTGAAATTGTTCGTGACATCAAAGAAAAATTATGTTATGTTGCACTTGATTTTGAACAAGAAATGGCAACAGCTGCATCAACATCATCACTCGAAAAGAGTTATGAATTACCTGATGGTCAAGTTATTACCATTGGTAATGAACGTTTCCGTTGTCCAGAATCACTCTTTCAACCTTCATTTTTGGTATGTCGATTTATTTATCTTTATCTATTTATTGAATAAATATATTCTAGGGTATGGAAGTTGCTGGTATTCATGAAACAACATTTAATTCAATTATGAAATGTGACATTGATATCCGTAAAGATTTATATGCTAACACTGTCTTATCAGGAGGTAAAATGAATAATTTATCAGAATGATTTTATTCTTTTCTTTTTTTTTGAAATTATTTAGGCACTTCAATGTATCCTGGTATTGCTGATCGTATGCAAAAAGAAATAACAGCTTTAGCACCATCAACAATGAAGATTAAAATCATTGCTCCACCTGAACGTAAATATTCAGTATGGATCGGTGGTTCAATCTTAGCTTCACTTTCAACCTTTCAACAAATGTGGATTTCAAAACAAGAATATGATGAAGCTGGTCCATCAATTGTTCATCGTAAATGCTTTTAAACACATAAATCAATTCAACAGTATAGACTTACATCATATATACTTCTTTTTTTACACTGATCTTTTTTTTTTTTTGGTGCTAATTATATGTACTCTTCTTCTTTAATAAACCTTTTTTTTGCACATTAATATTGGTATCAGTTTTTGTTTTGATTGCTATTATTGTACAAGAACATAATTACTAGGAATGGTGTTCTTCTTGAAAGACTTCCGTTCGAGTATAAGAATAATTCATCATCACTTCATGTCAACATAGTTGTCAATAAACATGACATTTTATAAGATATATTATTATGCATACAATGATTTGTTATAAATAGTTCTTTGTCTATTACACCAATAAGACGACAATGTTCTGTTGAAACAGTATTCTTAGTACAAGTCTATGACATTATGATGGATTCAATTATGTGGGGAAGAAATGTTGATCTTTTGCAGTTTGATTTCATATGAATTTATATAGTTTTGTTACCATTCATGTAGTTTGTCAAAGCAAGTTTTTTTTTCATATAAAAATACTTTGCGGTTCAATATCAAATTGTTAGATGTGCGACAATTGAGACTTTTGAAACAAAATCATTTGATACGAACTGATATGATCGATTCAAAATTAACAAGTTCCCTAGAATCGTTCGAGAACTACTTCTAACAGATACCTGTAATTTCTTTTTTAGCTCAACTGATGAGTTCAAAATGTAACATCTCAACCAAAGGCGAAAGCGTAGACTCTACGGCTGTAAATATTGAAGATTCATAAAATCTTTACAGTCACATGAAGTTTACTGAAATTCATTAAAATAATCAAGGTTGTATATGAAAACAAACACTACGATGACGTTTTATTTTCGTTTTTGTTAATAGCAAACTTCGTCAGTGATATTATCTTATCAACAGCTGTGTTCTTCTCATCAGAGACAAGATTAGATTGTGTATTTTTTTTTTCGAAACCGAATTGATTGTATCTCTCTGTTTCTTACATGCAACTGATCGAATTTTATTCAAGTTTCAATATATTTTAATACACTTTCATCTTGAAGGACATGAATCTCAAAATTAAAAAAAAAAAGAAGACAATGATTTCTTCTCTTATCTCTACTTCTTTTTCGTATATTTCCATTCTTTATTTAATAATAAATCTATTAAAGAAAAGAATTGCACAAAAAAGAATCACACATAGATGTTATTAAAATTTGAAATTATTGTTTAATTCTGTTTCATTGGTTTATATTGTTGCCAACTATGTAATAAAATATTAGCCATATATAAACTGAATGCATGTATTTGTACCATTATTATTAAAAATATATACCAAAGTATTAATAATGGAAAACCAAGAAATGTTTGTCGTTCAACATCATCTAATTGATGATTTGTTTTTAATTTTTTAAAAGTAAATAATTCACTTAAATTAAGTATAATTGTTGTCATTATTGTACCTAAACCAAATATAACTGTACCACGAAAAAATAATTTCATTAAAAAAATATGATTTTTATTCATTGATATAAGACCACATATTGATGGTAAAATAGTAATAACCCATATATATTGCCATAAATGTGGTCGTGGAACATTTATTGTTTTTATTAATGGTATATGATATGTTATTATTTGAAAAAGAACAAGAAAAGCAAGAACAAAATGAAGATAAATTAATAATCGAAGACGTGATTTTGTTTCAGCACTAACACGATAATGTGTAGCTACACGTTCACGATGCTGAAAATCACTTCCATCAGTACCAGTAACACGTTGTGAACCCGGAAGAGACATCTGAAATACAAAAACAACAAACAAAAAAAAGAAAAAGAAATTTTCTATTGAATCATTAAATTAAAAAAAATTATCATAAATAAAACAAAGAAATCATTTTTTTTTGGGCTATCATTTTGACTTGTATCTAAATACGTTTTGTACTAATAGGATTTGTTTCCATTATATTTATATCATATGACATACCATCACCATACGGTTGTGATGATATAAGAGGATTAAATAATATTAAATACCATCGTTTACCAAAAACAAGTTGTAAATTTGATTGAAAATTTTTTCCAATTTGATATATATGAATATTTTTAATATATTCATACCATGTTTGACTATTTTTTATAAGAATAATTTGTTGAATTATTAAAAATAAAATATAAAGATTTAGCATAATTGATGTTGAACAAATACATGAAAGTATAAGTGAAAAATGATCAACAAGACCAAATAACCATGCACCGAATGGACATAGACAAGCTAAAATATATAAATAAGAATATCATTAAGGAATTTACTCAAGAGAGTCCTTGAAAATAAGTCAAATTTCACGATTTATAGCTTGTTAGATAGGACAAAGTGTCTACTTTCGAATATACTAGACTTCATATATCAAGCTGAAATGTTTACTGTGAGATGTGTCTAACTTGAGGCACACCTTCACGGGGAATTTCATCAAGATTGAATTTTCGAAAAAAAAAGTTGCATTTTTGAGGGGATCCCTTTAAAATTCAATGGGAAAAGAGTTCATGAATATTTTTAATTCAATATTGCATGATCTCCATCTAATAAATAACTGCGAGTCTTTTTAGACGTAAGATCGGCTACAGATTTCATCAAATCTGCATTCAAAGTTTTCCTTTTTTTTGTCAGGTCCGACTTTCCAAGTTAATTTGAATTCTGCTTCTAATCTAAATAGAAAAAAAATCCATAGTTATCCTATTATACACTCTTTTTTCTTTTTACAAGTTTGATATATTTGATTTACGTGCAATTAAAACTGTGCCTTATGACTGATCATTTGGATCTTACCACTGATTCACGGCAATTTTAATAATAGATCTTGTTGAAAAAAAAACCTAGGCTGAGAATACGACCACGTTGGAATCGACAAAAATATATATCAACAATTTCCTACTACACAATCTCCGAGATCGAACGTCGATTGTTTCGTATTTTCGATTACTACAACTTAATTCTATCTGATATTAGGTATAAAAGACTATGCACTCGTCCTGTTCAAGAGATCTTTTAAAAAAGTGAGAAACTATGAAGAGATAACTCAAAAATTGAATTCAAATGATTATAACAGAAGAAATAAAAATTATATTGTAAAAAAAAACTTTATTACTTTTTTCTTCATAGCTTCACTAGAGGAGATTATGGATACTACGCCTAAAAAAATTCAAATCATTTTTTTAATGAAACACGATCTAAAACAAGTGTTGGAAATATAGGGATAGAACTTAGGCCCATATCTCCTCCATAGGCATGATAGATACTTTATTATTGCTACTCCCTTCCTGTAGATCATGATAGGCATACTCGTGAGATAGAAATCTACTATGGAATTAATATGAAACATAGTTGAATTTAAGACAGCTGTCATTTATCTTTCCTTCACAATGATTGTCATATCTTATTCTCTTTCTTGTCGAGAAGAGTCCAGCAAACATAAATTGTCTGCTTGCGTGTCCGTACTTCACTGATTGGTCGGAGAAAAAAAGGAACAATTATCTCAAGAACTTGACCGAAGGTAATCGAGGGTGAGGAATTCAAATCCGACGTCAGTCTCATTTTTCTTTTGTTACAATTTTTAGTAAATTTTTTGTCTAGAAAAATTAATCAAAGGCTATTGAAGGTAAAAAACCGTAACCCATAATTAGTTTCTGTTAACACTATAGCAAGAATAACGAGTAGTAAGATTTACGAAATATTTCTTATGAAAGAAAGTCTCTACGACTAAGATATCAGCAATAGTTAAATGTGTAAATAGATGTCATGCATAGAAATAGATGGTTCTGAGTGCTAGGACGTAATAATTGGTAGTTATCGTTCTCAAGAGAAATTCCAAGTGAAAATCATCTACCTGACAATAAGGATGGGTGTTGATGTAGGTGTAGGTATTCTCATTATCTACATCCGCACTCTAGTTTGCTGAGAGATCAGAAACATCATTTCTACGAGAAAGAGCTGCGCAAGTCCGCAGACGAGCGTTGCTTGTGATATCATCTTTCATGATCGATATGCATTAAGGTCTCTCCCTCCCTCCAAAATCGATTTTCATTATAGTACGAGGGAATTTCACGAAACTTTCTAGGAATGTTTGGCTCATAGTTGTACATATATACAAAAAATTTCAGAGCTCTAAACCTTATTGTTCGAAAGATTTCGAACAACCAAGGGGCAAATTAGGGCTTCCACGAGAAAAAGGAATTTTTCAGTACATTTCAAGCTACAGCTCCCGGGATGGTCTCATTTGAAAGAGAACTCCTTGCTGCTTCGGATAAGGGAAGGGATTTTTTTAATTTATATTTTATTTCATTTTTGTAACTTTCGAAACCTTAAAGTTCTAAAACCCCCTAGCCAAGATTTTCTAGAAAACCTTTCGTTTTTTCAATATTAAGGGTCGAATACAAATTCCATTTCCCTCATTCGAAAGAGGACTCATCAATCTATCAAATAAAAAAAATCGCAGTTCGATGGAACGAACTATAATGAAAAAAAATTTGTTTGGAGTTTCTCAATTTTGCCAAATCAGTTTTGAGAAAAACGCGCGAATGTTTTTTTCTTTGAATATTTTGTTGAATCATCTTCATACATCAGAGAGAAACGTAGTTATATTATATATCAATTAAAAGCCCATCAGACGTCTCACCGAGTAGGCGTACAACAGTACACCGTGTCATTGTTTGTCATTATGAACGATAAAAACAAGTGGGTCTATAAGTTCTCTATAGTCTTAGGTACCATGTTTTTTGTTAGAAAGTTTTAGAAGTTCATCGATTATTTTAAAGAAATCTTTCGAAATTGGAAGTGACTTTCATGAATTTTAAAACTAGACACCTTGGAGGTAACATCCATATGTTTATCTCGAAAACTGAACTTTTTAAAAAAAAAATCGATTTTCGGAGGGGGGGAGAGGCCTTAACACGAGGTAGTATTGTCAAGATTGATACATATATTGGTGAATTCTCTCTTTTACGATGTCAGCAGTTCCATCATATTTCATATTTGAATCTCGTAGGGATTGTCATAACAGCTTTTTTTAACTAAAAATATGTTCTAAGATGTCAGACTTGGAGATGTGTATCATCTTTCGTTGATGATATTTATGTTTTAATTAACTTACCGATTATAACACGCCATGAAAAAGTTCCAACAAGTTCATAAGTATAATCCATATGAAGAATATTACAATAAACTAAACCAATCTGAAAAATAAAATTTTTATTGAATTAAAGAAATACCAAAAAACAAAAATTTTTTTTTTTACCCAAGTCCAAATGAGAAAACACATATAATAACGAATATTTCGAAAACCAATACATCGTCCAAGAAATGTACAATGATGATCATGTTTTAAAATACATATTTTACATAAATGACAATGTTGTGATCGTGCTGGAACATTTATTTCACAATTATGACAATAATGCCAATTACAATGATAATAAATAATATCTTGTTGAATTTTTTCTTTTGATTTTGAAATTACTATTGGTGATGGTAATAAAACAGGACAAATAATTGTACTAATTGATGTATCTGTAATCATACATAAATATAAATTTCCAATTAAATTAAAAATAATATAAAAACCAAATATAAGATGTAAAATTTCTTTATAAGTAAATATATTATGATAAATTATTGGTAATATAACATATAATTCAAATATAACATACGCACAAATAAGAAATATTGTAAAAAATAATGGGATAAATTCACCACGATCTTTAGGTATTAGAAGTTTTACTCGACGGTTACTCATTCTTTCTTAGAAAATCTACAATAAATAAACAAAACTATTGAAAAAATATTCCTATGTATTGTCCTTTTTCAAGCAACGCTTATTGTTCATATAAGAAAAACAAATATAGTATTAGCTCCCTCTATATTTCCTATTGAATACATTGGCTTAGCAAAATCTCTTGTGTCTATTATTGTTGCAAAATGTTCTTTGAAAATTTTGATCTTATTCCCAATAAGTCATAATTAATTTTCTTTAAATAAAATAAATTTCCCAAAAGAAAAACAAATCATTTCAATAATAATCTACCAAAAATATGGTTAATTATTGTGTTTCTTTTATCTTTCTTATATATGCAAACAAAACAGACGACAACAACCATGATGATGTTTCAGACAAACGCAACACACACACACACACACATAGAGGAAGAAAAGACAAAAATATCCTTAGAAAAGCCAAGCGAATGGTATGTTTAACGGTGATAATAACGACCAAAATAATTGTGCGAAAGAGCACGATTTGCATCTTCATTAAATAATATAAAGAAATAGCAGAAAAGAAGAACAAAAAGAAAAACAGAAACAATGT
Source organism: Rotaria sordida (assembly GCA_905250125.1). Taxonomy (NCBI): domain Eukaryota; kingdom Metazoa; phylum Rotifera; class Eurotatoria; order Philodinida; family Philodinidae; genus Rotaria; species Rotaria sordida. Next base: position 8,199 of record CAJNOL010001402.1, on the reverse strand, counting down.
ATACACCAAACAAACAAATACGCACACACACACATATGTTTACGAATAAGGAAAAACATTGATTCAAAAAGAGAACTCTATGTCTGATATGATAATCTAAAAATAAAGATGGATGTCGTCATCATTCTTTTTTTTTTTTTCTGTTTTCTATAATAAATTTCGTTAAATATTTATATATATATATATGTTAATTGCTATTTGTCGAATGTGTTGGTAAGCAAAAATCTTGAGCATTAGGATCGAGATTGGATGTAGCATTTTGTAATGGTAATGGTGGTGGTGTTATAGTTGTTGGAGGTGAATAAAAAACTGATGATGAACTCGTTGTCGGATTATTATTTGTATCAATTAATTGAAGTGTTGGTGATGAATGTCCAGATGTTTGAGGATGACCATTAAATAAACAATTATTTACTTGATGTTGGGAATGAAGTGCAGCAATTAATTCACGTTCCTTTTCTCGAATGGCACCTGAAAAGATACAAAAAAGAAAAATTCTTTGTTTGTTTTTCGAAAAATTTTAATAATACTAACTATTGGCTATTTCAAGTTGTCGTTTAACTTCACCAAGTGCAGAAAATAGATCAAGTTTAATTCGTGTTTCAGCACTAAGACTATCTTGTAAATGTGCATTTCGTTCTTGTAATTGTGTTAAATGTTGATAGAGTACTTCTGTATCGGCTTGAGATTCTCGATATTTTAATAGAGTCTAAAAATTATATTAATTAATTTTTATACAATAAAATATTGATTTAAAAAATAAAAATAAAAATTTGAAATGTCTTTTGTTGTTATATTTCGAAAACAAATGATTTCATTTTATGATCTAATAGATATTTGAATGATAGTTCTTGATTACAATGTCTGACTATGAATTATGTTAGAACAAACTGAAGCATAGCATTCTTACAAATATTTTTTTTTAAAAGTATTGTAATCAGAAGAATTAATCGGTTGAAGACAAGAAATCCATCTTTAGATAATGGTTATGGATTAGTTTGTAACTATGTTGTTGATGGTACTGTTGAGATGTGCTTCTGTCAGTTTTAGTTCTATTGTCCTTGATAATGTCAAGGATTATCATTAGTATTAGAGAAAAATTGAAAATGATAACTGGCTTTATAATCTGAGAAACTTATAATACCAAAAATTCGTTTGTTCATCATTGCATATCTACGCATACTTGTATTTATAGATGATCATATAATATCTCATGATTCAGAAAGGGTGTGGCCAGAGGGTGTGTCCATGATATATAGATAACCTTTCTCTTTATTCCAAAAATTTCTGAAAGAAAGGGCACATTTGATAAAATAAGATATTTCTTTCATTAAGGATTCTTTTGAAATTTCTGTCTGCATATATGAAATTGTCACTAAAGTCAAGGACAAAAGTTTAAATCCAAAAGTATTTTTGATTTTGTTTTTTTTCAATAATGCTAAGTACCTAGCTTTAATGCAAATAGTAGTTTTAATAGCTAATGGAGTTTCCTATAAAATATATTATATTTCAATATTTCATAGATGTACTATGATGAGAAGATTTCTACAAAATCGAACATGGTAGTTTTCAGGTTCTAAAAGACTTTCTTGAAATTAGTTTTTAACAGTGCTATCTTAAAGCGCACAAAATTCTGAGTAAGATGAAGAGTCGCCGCATTTTCTACGATCTTTTCTTAAAAAGTTATAAGCTACACAAAAACTGACAAAAAGTGAAATTTCTCAAGAAAATGTGGTGATTCATTTCATCTCGTTCAGAATTTTGTGCTCTTTAAGATAGCACTGTTAAAAACTAACTTCAAGAAAGTCTTTTAGAATCTGAAAACTACCATGTTTGGTTTTGTAGAAATCTTCTCATCATAGTACATCTATGAAATATTGAAATATAATGTATTTTATAGAAAACTCCATTAGCTATTAAAACTACTATTTGCATTAAAGCTAGGTACTTAGCATTATTGAAAAAAAACAAAATCAAAAATACTTTTGGAGTTAAACTTTTGTTCTTGACTTTATTAATATTGTATCTTTGTAGCAAAGAAATACTTTGATGAAAGTTTGAGATACACAACGATTTCATTTTAGTCTAAAAATTGCTCATTCTATCTATGAAATGAATATATCATTAAATTCTTTTTCCGTAATAGAAGATCTTATGTCTCATTTTGTTTTCATAATTTTTAATTAACAAAGTCTTGTATTAAGATGAGGAATTTAATTTAAAAAAAAACTATTAATATACCTTAATTTCATTGTCAAGTAATTTGATACGTTCATCTTTGTCATTAAGTAATTTACGCATTTCTCGTGTTTCATTCTCTTGATCTCGTCTTCGTTTGATACATTGTTCTGTACATTCACTTCTACATCAAACAAACAAAAAAAATTTTTTTCTTTACATAAAATCTATAAAATAAAATAAATAATATAACAAACTTTGGTGGTATTAAATTTAATTTTGCTAAATCATCTTGAAGTTTTTTTGTTAATGTTTTTTCTGTTTTTATTTGTGATTCTAATCGTTGTTTAAATTGCTTTTCTTCATTAACATTTTTTTCAAGATCAGTTATACGTTGTTTATCACGATTTCTTTGAGTATTGATTGATTCATATCTAAATAAAAATATAATAAAATTTTTCTTTTTCTTATATACAAAAATGAAATATAATATACTTTGCTTGTAATGCTGAATTGTCTGCACGTAAATCTTCAAGATCTTTACGAACATTTTTTAAATCGGATAATTGTGAACGTAATTGCATTTCGGAATTTTTTTGTTTGTCAATTGATTGATTTAGTCGTTGAATATCACCTTCAAGTTTATTTATTTGAAGACTAAAAAAAGAACAAAATGAAAAAAAAAATATATTAATTATTATGATTTTATTATCTGAAAAAGGAATGAAGATCTTGTTAAGATTTTCTTCATAAACTATTTACTAATAAACTAAATTAATTGATATTAATTTACAGGAATATATATCTACGATGATATCAGTATTGTTCTCATTTTGACTGATTGTCTGTTCCTAATAACGATTTAACATTCATTTTATAACAGATCTAATGACTTGATCTATTCAAGTCAATACAAGACGAATCATATAATAGATCAAATAGAAAAAACTATGATCTCATATAGATCATAACTGAATTTTATCTGAGATCAAAGATAATTTTTGATCAATCAAAGCGATGGTTTTTCTTCAGAGATTAAACATACATTGTTACTGATGAATTCAAACGAGCTTTGCCAAAGTTGAAAAGAGCAAAATCATTATCTCATCAGGAATTCCTGTTTGTCTCATGTGAAGTTTGACATCGATCAACTTACAGTTCGCTGAATCGAAAATTTTCGGATCCGAATACGAACTAGACTAAAAACGTTCCATTGAAATATTTTAGTCTGAATCTGATAGTCATTCTGATGATGATATAAACTAAGCATTTCGTAGACAATCTAGTCAAGGATTGTATAATAATCAAGTTATTGAATTTTAGAGTATGATCTGTTAGGTTGGCACCCAGGATTAACCTGACGAACTCATCTATTTGCTACAATGAATTGTATAAAGTAGTTCACAATAGACTTTTATATCACTGCATTGTCATTGATACTATTAGAAAAAAAAAAAATCTCAACTAATCATTCGAGATTATCCTATTGTGAAGTATCTCGTTTGTGTTAGTAAAATTTACTTTTTGTCAATATCTGAATTTTCGATCGATATATTTGTTGGAAATCCATTATTATATGATGAAGATGAATCTCTTGATGTGGCACGTATCTGTTCTCTTTCTTGTTTTTTTTGTTGTCTTCGACTTTGAGTATTTTGTGTATTAGAAGATTTGATAAACTGTTTTTTCTGTTGTTTATATGTTAATGATGAATCATCATCATTTCCATTTGAAATTTTATTACTACGTGTTGTTGTTGTTGTTGTTGTCTGTACAAGTGAATTTGTAGATAATAAATCATCATTATTATTTAATTTTTGTGGACGTTTTGATACTGTACAAGGTAATGATGTTGAATGATTAGTTACATGTGTTTGAGAATTAATCAATGTTGAATTTGTAGCTAGAGGATTTGAATTAGTTATTGATGTCATCGGAGAAGGTGATGATGATGGTGATGGATAATTTCCATCAATATTTGTTTGACTTGTACATTCATCAAAAGTCTCAGTAAATGTACCTTTAGTAAAAATAAATGAATAAAAATTTTCAAAAAAAAAAAGAAAAGAAAATTAATGACAAACCCTTCTCTCGACTTAATTTTTCTTTTTCAACTTCTTGTTGAACTTCAATGGGTAAGGCTTGATTAATTAATTGAACATAGGATTCATTTAGTTTTCTTACATCACGTTGTTTTCTCTATTAAAATCAAAAATAAATCAATCAAATTTCAATTCTTTCAAATTCTTCTTACCAATCTCCATTTATAAGCAAGATAAGTTTTAAAACCAAATCCCAATGTTACCATTGGATAACCAATACTAAAAAAAAAACAAAATTATAATTCTTAAAAAAAAAACACTAAAATATTCCCATTACCAATGAGCGGCAAATGGTCGACAAAGATCAATAGTTTTAATTTCACGTAATCGTACTGATGCTTCAAGCCAAACAAACAATACCCACAGAACAACAGTACCCAGACAAATACCACGTTCTATAAAAAATAAATCTTATTAAAATTCTTAATTTTGTATAAATTAACCTGTTTGCCAAACATATTGTATCCATACATAGCTACTTGCAGCAAAAAATAGCCATTGAACAGGTAATAATATATAACAAATGAGATCGGCTATGAATGCAATAAGTACAAAGAATAATGAGAAAAGCTAAAAGAAAAATAAAATAATTTATATGACTAAAAGATTTATCTAGTTAGGTTTTTTGTTTTTACCAATCCTTGATATTTAAATGAATCATAAATACTTCGTAAAACAAGCCAAAATGGCCAAAGGAATTCGAAGCGAAATTCAAGTAAATAATCAGCTGCCATTATAATACCCCAAATACAAATAAATTTGAGATATACTAATGCACTAATATATATATATACATATACATTTAGAAGAAAATATATCTTTTTTTTTGTTTTCGCTTAGTTACCTTCCATAAATGCCCTCAGTAAGACGAGAGCGTCGAATAGATTTCCTTATTTTTATACTGTCCAAATTCGTTCGTCGTTTCATTTTTATAGCTCAACACAAGAGATAATATTGTCATAGACTAAAACTAAAATAAAAAGAAAATAGAAAAGAATTTTATTTTTGAATTGAACAACATTAAGAATTTTTTTTAGAAATACTGATGGATAAATCGCAACAGAGCAGAATGAAAAAGAGGACATAAACGTGAGTTCTGTGGCTCTATATTTTGACGAAAGAGTTAACGTATATTTATTACCAGTAGATGTCACCAAAGAACAGTATTAAGAGAAAGTACCATTTCTTCTGTTGTTTTTTTCTCCTTGGATACTAAAGACAAACGTTAAAATACTTCAAATAATTATGTTTAAAAAAAGTTAAAAAATAAACATTCAATTTAAATGTAAAGTAAAGAACAAATTACAGTAATTAAGTATAACAAGAAGAAATTGCGTATTTATATTATTTTAAAAGAGTTTGAAAAATACCACGAGCTCATAAAGTATTTGCGTAAAACTGTATGAATCATCAAAGTCATTTGACAAGTTTTGATTGTGATTCATTGCATAGATTAATTTTTAAAATCAAGCGAAATTTTTCTTATTCTACTGACGATTTGCTTTAAAGCAAGTAAATCATTTCATTATTATACATAAATCAATATACATATCGAGGTATAAATCACAATTTAATAAATTTTTTCAATCGAAATTCAATGCTTAGATTGAATTTTTATAATTGAGGAAGATTGCCTTAAATTTTTCACTATCGTTATCGATCCCATTGGTTTACAGCATTGTTTATATGAATTGAAATTTTAGCATGTGTTCGTTTATGTTTGTTTGCCAATCGATAAAGACAAATTATTTTTAGGATAATTATTATAAAACGTCCTTGAATTGCTTAACATGAATATTAGTAAGATTCTTCAACATCATTATCAATTTTTTCGCATTTTCTTTTGAATCTTTTTGTCTTCTTTCAATTAGAATGTCTTTTTATGACTTATTCGTTCTGTGAAACTTATCATAATAACATATATATATATATATAGAATTCTGTTGCGAAAAAATGTACACGGTTGGAAAAAATATTATTCCAGGGGGGTAACGCTATAATTTCAAATAGAAGACATAATGAATTTTATATCAAATGAAAGCTCGTCAAAAATGGGGTTTATTGATACTAAATAGTGAGGCTTGTAAAAACTTTCTAATGTCAAACTTAAGAAGTTTTCAGAAATTTTATATATTTTTGGGGTGGAAAATCAAGGTGCCACTGATTCAAAAATGAAGTCAATTTTTTTTCTTGAATATTTTTACATGGTTTGATAGATCTCGTTGAGCTCTACAAAACTATGCATGTTAAAAATTTTTTGAGACATCTTTTTGAGATAAAAAGTTCAAAAAATGACTCGGGAAACCTCAAAAACATTTAAAAACTTTTTTTTTTCAAATTGAAGAAACACGCTCAATTTTTCAATAAAAGTAGCTTTTTTCGTTGTTTTTACTACCTCAGACGTCTCGAAATATACTCGTTCGATGCAGTATGAAAAGCTGCGTCTAATGAGTATGTTTCGAAACGCCTGACGGAGTAAAAACAATGAAAAAAGCTACTTTTATTGAAAAAGTAAGTGTTGTTCTTCCACATGAAAAATATGAATTTTTTTCATGTTTTCTAAGATTTTCCAAATAGTTTTTTGAATTTTTTATCGCAAAAAAAGTGTCTTAAAAATTTTTTAATGTATACAGTTTTATAGAGCTCGACGAGCTCTATCGAACCATGTAAAAATATTCAAGAAAAACATTTTACTCCATTCTTGAATCACTAGTACTTTAATTTTCCATCCCAAAATAAGTATAAAATTTCTGAAAATTTATTAAGCTCGACATTAAAAGGTTTTCATAACCTTCACTATTTAATACCAATAAACTCCATTTTTAACGAGCTTTCATTTGATATAAAATTTATTATGTCTTCTATTTGAAATTATAGCGTTACCCCCCTGGAATAATATTTTTTCCAACCGTGTATTTTAATTTATCGATTCAATCTCACAATAACTGAATAGATCAAGCATTATTTTGTTTATTCGTCGCAACTGACATAGAAAAAGAAAGTGACTTTCAAAATTATCAAAAGCATAATGTTAAATATTAATTTATAATTTAGTTTTTCTTTGATTCTTAATGATATCGAACAAACCAATAATGTTGATAAAGTCAATATAGACAACAAAATCTTACTAATACATTATCTACTATTTATTTCAGGCGATTATTTTCAGTAAAAATAAATAAAAGCACATTCCAAATTGAAGTCCTTTGAATTTCAATCAATAATTAAGAATGAATTTTTTCACATATATTGCATCATTCATTTCCAAATGAAAAAAAAAGAGTTTATTATCAAATGCAATGCTGATATTGATTGAAAAAGAAATATTGAAGACACATACGGCAAGTTGAAACATATAGATTCATCTGATCATATCGTAAAAAAGTCACATTTGAAAGATAAATGTTCAAAATTTGATGAGATATTAATTGTTAGTGCAGAAAAAAAAACTTTTTTATAACAATTATAAAAAGTTTCTCGGAAAAAATACATTTTTTGTAGAAACAATCAATACTGCGAATATTATTACCAAAAAAAATCTAAAGGTATTTATTCTTTGAGCTGTTCTGGAAGCAGTAGTTATATTCATTAACTTGTGATAGAAAGTATGTAACTATTTACATGAAATTTTCATCTGATGCTAATCGAAATCGATTATAAACAATGAAATAAATGATTAACTTTTTCAGAATATTCTATTAAATCCTCCGTGTCTCTACCACGACTGAAATTTAAAGAAATCGAACGATTTCGATCTATTTATATTGTCATAAAAAGCATAAATGAATGTTCCAACGCTGGGAATAGCTCTCTTTCCATTTTGTTATTTGCTCATTACAACACTTATGTTACATAGAATTAAGTCTATCTTATATTCTCGATCATATCTAAATGATTCATAAAGTTTTGTTCCAACAAT
>CAJNOL010001401.1:41996-65999 GCA_905250125.1 Rotaria sordida | reverse complement strand
AATACTGTAATAGTGGCCGCTGTTATTCGACAGCTCCTTCAAGCAATGATCAATGTCGGTGCACAACCACAACAAATGCACTTGATCGGCCATAGTTTGGGTGCACATATATCGAGTTATGTGGGACGAGATTTACCTAATTTAGGACGCATCTCTGGCTTGGGTATATTCATATCAGAAATTGTAGACCATTCATGTTTTTTTTCTGAGTATAGATCCTGCCGGACCTGATTTCTACGTTTCTCTGATTCCTGACCGTCTCGATCACTCCGATGCTCTGTTTGTGGATGTGATTCACACGGATGGTGCACCTCGCGTACACTCTGGTTTCGGTCATTTGGAGCCATTGGGACATGTAGATTTCTATCCTAATGGTGGTTCTGCTCAGCCCAGTGAGTCTCTATAAATTCATTGACAACATGGAACTTCCTCTTTTTCCTTTCATATAGCGTGTGGTAGTAATACCGGTGCCGTCTTACTACAATCGGCATGGAGTTTAATCAGTACCTTTAATGTGGCAAGTGAGTAAAACTCTCTTGCAGCTTCACTTAAACTGCTTGTCTCTGCACTTTAGATGCTGCCGATACGTTTGCCTGCAATCACATGTCAGCCGTGTACTATTACACTGATTCAATCAATACACCTTCACCGGCTTTTGCTTATCCTTGTTCGGACTATAAAAGTTTCGAGCAAGGTTTGTGTACATCTTGTGGTTCGAGTCCCAATCAATGCCAACGAATCGGCTATCATGCTTCACCATCAAAAGCACTTGGTACACTGTATCTCATGACATTGCATGGAGTCAAGCCACCTCATTTAGGTCTGCACTCATGTCACTAGAGAGAGAGAGAGAAAGAAGAAAGAGAAAGATTGAAGTTTTATTTTTCTAGGCTTTCACTTCAGAGTGACACTTGAATCGGACATGAACGACAATGGACAGCAAACACGAGGCATCATCAAAGTCAAATTCGATGAACAAGAAGAGGACGCATCGTTGTTCGAGTATGTGAATATATACAAACATGTTCAAATAAATTCATTTGTTCTATTCAGTCAAAATACACTGCTCAAACGTGGCTCTATCAATTCAAAAACGATTCTCATTGCCAACAAGCCCAAGACACTGAAAAAGATCAACATTTCATTCAAAAAAAGTCTAGGTTTCAATCTCGGCATTGGTCTCGCCGATCAATGGAATTTTCGTTCTGTCACTGTGCTTGATATGCAATCCAATTCCAGGTTAGTCATCCATTCATTAATTAATAGACAACACGCTACCGTTTTTTCTTTATCTAGTTACAAATTTTGTCCGACATCGAATTCACCGATGATCAAGAGCGGCTCGAATCTGACGTACAAATTGTGTTGAAGTTTTAATCTCATTTGTTCTTTGTCTAGTGGGAAATAAATACGATGACATTTTCTCCAGCAAAAGCATTTGTTCAGCTTCTGTGTATCACTCCAATGTTCTGTGCACTCCAAACATACAAAGTTTAAAAGGCACTCATATATACGAACAACCATAAAGGAATTAATTTTCTGCATGTGTTGCCCCATATCATCAAAGTTGTGCAAAAATCGACGATTTGTCGCGATATTTCTCTGATCGGTAAACTCCTTAATCCTAACCTTAACCCTTTAATTCTCAACTGAAGAAAAAGGTATCGTTCCGAACTCAGGGTGTGGGGTATGGGTGTTATTATTTACTTTTAATGACCAAAACAATTTCATACCTGTTAAATAGTTTATAAAATCTTTAGATTCGATTGAGTTTAATGTTAATTTGCGAAGTTGAACATAGTCACAGGCAAGTAGAATATGTTCCAGGGAGGGTGTGCGGGTATGTGAATTTGGTCTGGGTGGCGGGTGGGTCTTGCATTTACCAGCATCTATGCTCACATCCGTCCTCACACCCCAAGGGGAAAAAAACGGAATCCTGGAATCCTGGAATCCGGTGGAATATTACGGAATCTCACGGAATCCCACGGAATCATGGAATCCAATGGAATCCAATGGAATCCGTTGGAATCGAATGGAATCCGATGGAATCCATTGGAATCCATTGGAATCGAATGGAATCCATTGGAATCGAATGGAATCCAATGGGATCCAATGGAATCTGATGGAATGCAATGGAATCCAGTGGAATCCTATAGAACCTTTGAACCTTCAGTTCAAAAGCCCATAGAAATACTACTATTGCAGGAAAATCTGTTCAGATACATCAAGAATTAATAGAACAGTCCAAGAACATTTATCGAAATTTTCTTACTGAGAACCTCTTCATTTCAAATCTTGATGTTACAAATTTATCTCTTTCGATATATATTTTAGATTGAGATCAGTAAACATACCAGAAAATAGAATATAATCCATAGATGTCAAAACGAAAATGAAGAAGGTTTAAATATAAACATTTTAAAAAAATTCAGTAGCGGAAGGAAGATTGATGGTAAGGTTACTCATACTTAGACATAATGTCACGTGTTCAAAATCAGTAAAAAAATATTGAATATAAATACTTAAATAAAACGTTTATCATTTGTTTCCTCGACTGTAGGGAGGGTAATATGGAAAAAAACGGTTGTGTGTATGTGTGTCTGCATCGGGGTCAAAAAAACATCAGCTTGTGCATAAAACTTGACCAAAGGGTAATTGAGAGTGGGGAATTCGAACCCGAGGTTAGTTTTAACTAATTATTAACTAACTAATTAATTTATTAATTATTAATTAATCATAAACTCATGGTATTTTACATAAAACTTGACCAAGGGGCAATCGACGGTGAGGAGTTCGAATCCGAGGTTAGTTTTAGATAATTATTAATTAATTGTTAATTGGTCATTAATTATTAGTATTTTACATAAAACTTGAGCAAAGGGTAATCGAGGGCAGGGATTTCAAATCCGTGGTTAATTTTAATTTATTATTTATTATTTATTAACTAATCGTTAATTATTGGTGTTTTACATAAAACTTTAACAAAAGGTAATCGAGGTCGGGGAATCCAAATCTGGAGGCAGTTTTGGAAATTTTTAATTGAGTTCTTTTGCGCTGTCGGGAAAATTTTTTTGAGAAAATAAAATTTCCTCGAGTATAGCAAGGTTATATGAAATAAAGTAAATTTTTGACTGTTTTTGTCAGAGTGAAAGGTGAAACGTCATAAAAATGTTGGCGAAGTGTTTCTTGCTCCTGCTTTTGATATGACTTTCAACCAATTCGGTTTTTCAGACTGAAAATTCAGTCAATCCGACGTGTGTGATACGTTTTCCCTTAACCAGCTGTTTCATAACTGTGTTTCCATGAATGAAACTTGTTTTTAGCTGAGTCTCTAACTGGTGATGCCTTGTGTAAGACTACTCTAGTTAGTCAGACATTCTGGGTCTTGAATTGGAGACAATATGAGTTCGTTGTTAGTAGTTAAAGAGTTGTAGTTTTCTTGAGAATACTGTCAGGCTTTAAGATATATCCTGATCGAAATTTTCGTCTAATAGTGGGGAAAGAAGCACATGATGGTGGGATATTCAACTTTTTTATTTTATATTTTTGTTAGAATCGTGATAAATATGCTCATAGCTGTTTTGGAAAAGCTTGCAAGTCTAGCAGTTTCCGAGGTAAGACCAATCTGGGATCTGATAGGGTTTAAGTGAAAAGATTTATGTCAGGGTACAGTAAGATCAAAGGTGGCAGCAGCTAGTTGCGAATGGCGCCCCAAAGGGGCGCCGAGGAGCGTCTAGCTACTGTATTAGGTCGTCTGCAGAAGTGCCGATTCGAAGTATTGGAATTCATTGAATAATCATCAATAGTCGAGGTTAAATGCGTCTGATTAAGCAATATCAGAAGCAAAAAGCTAAAAAAACTATTTCCAGTCAAGGATGAGAAACGACTTTTGTCTTTAGACACAATAGCTAAATAATTCATCGGACAAAAAAACATCATTCGAAAAATTTATATTTGTTCTATCAGCAGTGGACATGAATGAAAAAAACTAGAGTTTCTCCTGGTATATGCCTTTGATTGTATTAATTCAAGTATCTGCATGTATGTTGATATATTCAAATTACCTGTCTAGTAAACATTATCGTTAGTTCATGCGTTAGTAAGTGAGTGGATTTTTAGCAGAAGTTTTAAAGAGCATGGCACGTTTTCGCAAAATTGTCACAAATGTTTTTTGTTTTTTTGCCTCTCAGCAAACTGAATAAAAGCTCTTTTTGTTCGGTTACATGTGGGTATCCATGTCATAGTTTAGTTCGTTAGATTTTTATTGAGTATCAGTGTGAGGGTATCAAATTGATTAGATGTATTCGTGACAAAAATGATCATCCGGACCCACATACCATTGTGCACAACGCGATTGATGCTAATACCAACGTACAAACACCTACTCACTCTTTCGAAGTATTGGCTACTAGCTGTGTTGAAGACTGTAAAGCACTATAAAATATCAAAGGACTGAATATACAGTCGAGGGTCAAGCGAGTCACTCGGGCGAGCGTTACTTGTATATAAATAATACGACAATACACACTGAATATATATGTTGTAGGCAAAATTGAGATTCAGGCAAATTCCAGTTTTGCCTAGGCAAAATTGGAATTCTAATTTTGCCTAGGGGGCTATTCAAATACATGAACAGTCAACAGTATGGCTATTGACTGACAAAAATGATCGTCTGTCAATCGATAGGTTATCACGAGTTATGGAAGGAAGCAAGTAAAATTAAATAAAAAACGATTCGAATATTTCTGTATATTGAAACATCAGTTATATGATTATTAACATCAAAAATATCAAAAGTTTTTATTAATAAAGAATTTCACTGATGCAGCTACATACTTAGGCATCTGATGAGATAAATCGATCTAAATCTATTGATAGATAAATGAGGAGATTGACTCGGTCACAACGCTTCTAGTGGAGGTAATGCAACCCTATGAACTACGACTCAGCAAACAAATATCAAGTCATTGATATACACATATATCAATAACCACAAACGAATACAATAAAGAAAAATGAAACAAAAATCAGCATGGAAACCTAAGGGTGATACAGGTGCAGTTCTTTGACAGGTTTAGAAGCTAATTAAAAATCTAGAGAAGTTTTAAGGAATCCAAAAGAATGTCATAGAATCCTAAAGAATCCAATGGAAGCCAATGGAATCCAATGGAAGCCAATGGAATCCAATGGAAGCCAATGGAATCCAATGGAAGCCAATGGAAGCCAATGGAATCCAATGGAATCCAATGGAATCCTACGGAATCCTTGGAATCCGAAAGAATCAGAGGGAATCTTTGGAATCCAGAGGAATTCAGGATTCCAGGATTCCGTTTTTTCCCCCTTGTCACACCCACAGTCGGACTATCAATAGTTTATCTTTTTTTTATTAGAAATAAAACCTTTTCTTTCTATTCAAAGATTCATCCTCCATATCTCATTTATGCTTTTAGTTTCTCGCTTCTATTTTTTAAGTTTCGTTTTATTTCTGTTTATGTTTAACGAATATCATGCAGTCCTGATAATTATTAATTTTTCAATAAATAGCATAAAAAACTGGTGTTGAAATTGATTGCAATTTCCTCTAAGCTTTCTAATCGACGAGATTTAATTGATCGTTGTACTGCGTTTTAACCTTCGACTTAGTCGATTGTTGAGAAGCAAGAGTTGAAATTAGTAGATTGAATTCGTCTCTTCTTCAAAATATAGATTGATCCGTTTTCAATCGATTGACACACCCTCACCTCGACTGACAACCACATTCGTGTTCTATTTTTACCGTCGATGCCATTTATTTATTCAGTTGAACCCTCAAACTCATACATGGGTGGAAAAAACAGTTTCTTCCTGTACAATTTGCTGTTCTGCACATTCATTCAAACGTATTTCGATTCGTCGACCATCTTCCGTTCGTACAAGTGATGTTATCTTAAATGGTGCATAACGTAAAAGCAGCACTTCCTCTTCATGAGAAAAACAGGATATTCGTCCAATATAAAGCGCTGTGTGGCGCCGAATATTACTGATATTATATGTGCAATATATTGATATTCCTCCAGGAGAAGCAGCAGCAAAAGAATAAGCTACATCTGGATCCCTTGATGTTGATAGAAATGTTGTTGTTAATATTGTAGCACCTTCCCTGTAATTGGCTACAGCTTTCTCATCCTTAAGAAGTATGCCACGATAAACTGTTTCATTTCGAACAAGGTGTTGATTTAACTCTGGATGAAACAGAATGGTAGTGAATGCTTCTGTGTACTCTTGAGTAGAAGCCAGAATCGGACGGTTCAGAAGCGTACAATAAAGTTTTAGTAAATGATATGTATTTGCAGCTGAATGCTTATTCAGACGCTCAGTAAACTCGCTACTTCGAGTGTAGGCTCTAATAATCGATAATGGATTATTCTGTTGACGGGCTTGTTGAAAATATTCTCTAATCTGATTCCAACTGGTGCCAGTAGGTAAGAATTTTAAAAATGTTTCTTCTATTGTCCGCACTTAGTCAACTATACTGGAGGATAATTTTAGTTTTTGAAAATCCTTGTGAAAACCTTCAGCTATTTCTATATCTTTATCATTTTGATCAATATTCCAATGCCATTCTGGCCACTCTAACTTGTTTCGTTGACGTAAAATATCGTGTAGATCGCAGTCGCCAGCGCAATAGATCTTTTCTTGTAAATTTTCCAAGAGTGTTTCGAACGATGTTGCAGTTGTAGTAGAAGGCGATGCCGATATTAAAATCGTCCTCCTTCTAGTAATAGAACGTAGTATAGTCATCAATCATTCTCGGATTGTCGATAGCCATTGACGTGCAGTCATTTGGTTCATCTGAAAGTTCCACAGGTAAATAATAGCTTTATATCCGACGGACAATCCGATAGGAGTTTCGATAAGTCGATTTAAGGTTGTCTTAAATATCGAAGTTCCAGATGGATCCTCGGATTTTCACTTATTGATAAGTCAGTAAAACACGAATGTTTCGACCAGTCGAACAATTTTCATCAAGAGGAATCAAAATTTGACCAAAATAAAAAGGACTTTTTCCTATAGATGCCGCATTGGCGAGTAGTCGACATTTATAGAACAAACATGGAAGAAGAGGTTCGAACGTACATACTTATCATTAACATTCGTCGAATATCGAAACTGAATATGAACTATCACTGTTCTATGAAAATTATCTTTTCAATTCTTAGAAGGATAGTACTTTCATGATTGTAATTTGAACATTCACTAGCAGTATTTGAAAATTTAAAAAAAAAACTTTTTAATTGAATGGAAACACCTTTTCTGTGTCTCTAATTACAGAAAAGACATTTTCGAGGTCTCAGATACAATATAAGCAGTTTATTTGATAAATAATTTATTTGTGTGATCGAAGTATAAAATTAATGCTAAAAATACTTTCAAATATTCAAAATATGAAACTCATTATGAATATTTTTCATTGATAAAGTGTATGAAATTCAGTGTCATTTATTATTTTTCATCAGTCAATTTTATTTTTTTAGAAAATTATGAAATTAAAGAAAATACATATCGAACATATATCATTCTACTAAAACAGCCGAATGAAAGAGACATTTGTAAATAACTTTGTGATGAAGTTTTAAGAAATCAACATTAACCTCACCATTTGAAACGCTTATTTTGCTGGACTTGTTTCTACTGAAGCACTCAATACTTTGCAATTAGTATGTTTCTTTTCTCAAGTAGTCGAAACTTCGATGAGTATCGAGGGAGGGGATAAAAGTCCTTGAAGAGTCGAAAACCAATGCTCGCCAGAATACGGCTTTTGAGTAGTCGGGATCCAATGGCTGTCAAAGAATTCAAAATAGGAACAGAACGAAAAAAAACGCTTCAAATTTCCGAGCGCTCGTCACACCCCCTATATTTTATTTAAAGGCAACTTAAGTAAGCACCGAAAGAATTCTCGTTTCATGTTAGCCTCACTGGAGACGTAAACACTCAAGAATGATGAATACGCATATTGCTTTGTGCGACGATACCAATTTTGATGTATTTCCAAAATGCTCAGTATAGAAAATAGAGTACATGTAGAAAGTTAATTTACATCTGTACACCTTATAAAAAGTTCTAAATCTGCTAGTTTCTTCTTAATACTGTTTGGACACTATCATTCGCCTTTATTTATTCAACTTAAATTTAATGTCGGTTACAAAAAGGTAGAACAAAATATGAACTGGGTGTGAGTATGTGGTATGGGTAGGTGTGAATGAGTGTATGCGGAGTCGATGTGGGATGTGTGGTACACAGCTTACACACAATATAACTAATATTCATACCTTCAAGTTTATTACTTGATCAAATTGAGCACAAGATTTGATCTGAAGAAACCTGCTTGCTTTATGTCCCTGTATTTAAAAAGAGAGAAAGGTCAATACGTCATACTTACCCAATAGAGTACAGCAATATGTTTTATCCTTATTTAAAAATATTTGCTTACGTGCAACGAAGAGTGAATGAAATACTTTGTACAGGATAAATGTCTTTTTTGAGTTTTATTTCGTTCTCTCCGAAACAACCTTCGCGGTAAGAACAGAATTTAATTTGACGGCATTTTTTCGTTACTAAACATGCACAAAAATAAATCTTTTTTGTGCCGAAGGAAAAAGTTCTGATCCCCAAACGTGTATGGTTGGTGTGGGTGTGGATGTAGATGTGGGTGTAGGTGTGCGAATGTAGGTGTGAGCGTGTGTAGGTGTGGGTGTAGGTGTATGCGTGTGGGTGTGTAGGCGTGGGTGTGGGTGTGTGTGGATGTGCGTGATAGTGTGTAGGTATGGATGAAAGTCAAGAAATAACGAACATCCACACCGGCATCTAGCCATATCCACACACCCATTCCACATGCACACCCGACACCCGCAGCCATGCCCACACCTACACCCACACCCCAAGTCGAAAACAATAGAAGTCAAGTTATGGTTATTAACTCAAATGATCGTCAAAAGACATTATCGAAGCATACTGAACTAAGATTCATTTCATACCAATCTGAACAAAATAATTACCTTATTTTACCGATACTATCACAAAAAAGCAAGTGTCAACCAACATATTCGAAATCAACCTTTCATAAGAGGAACAACTCTGTAGATTGTTCCTGGATTCCATCAACATATGACAAGAGGAAAGTCCAATTCATGAACTTAACCTGTCGAATGGACAACAATGATGAAGAACAGTCCTAATGATTTGTCTGCCAAGAACAATTTTCATCACGCAATGATTTACAACAACATTTACGTCAGAAATATTATCCATCAGAAAGGTGGGAACAAACTGAAAAATTAACTCAACACGTCGAAGACAAAAAATAACGACAACACTCACAACAGGTTTTATGGAAACATAGAAAATTATTTGATCTTCGTCAACCGTCCATCATGCTATTGAAACTGGTACTCATCCACCAATTTGTACTTCATCATATCGTGTTTCATACAAGGATGAACAAATCCGAAGAGAAGAAATTGATAAATTATTCAAGCAAGGAATAATTGAAGAATTCGCATCGCCATGGTCGGCTTCAATTGTACTGGTCCGAAAAAAGATGATTCTGTTAGATTCTGCATTGATTTTAGAAAATTAAATAATATTACTACAAAGGATGCATTTTCCATGCCTCGAATTGATGTTTTTTGGTTACCTGTCACAAGCTGAATATTGTACCACTCTTGATTTCAAATCAGGTTATTTTCAAGTTGAACTTGACCCGAAGGATCATCCAAAAAACAGCTTTCTCAACCAGACATCAACACTATCAATTTATAGTACTATCTCAACGTGTTACAAATGGTCTATCAGCATCTCAACATATCGTTAGCCAAATACTTGAACCTACACGATGACAATATCCATTAGCTTATCTCGATGATGTTATAATATATTCGTCAACATTTGGCCATCATCTAATTCATTTTGATGATATTCTTAATCGATTAAATGATGCAAATTTTCATCTTAATGTTAATAAATGTCAAATAGCAAAAACATCGATTAATTATCTTAACCACCACATGGAACACAGCAACATTAGACCAGCTACAGACGACATTCGTGCATTACTCGAAACTCAACAGTCAACAACAGCAAAAGAAACTTTTCGATTCGTCAAAGCAGCAGAATATTATTGCAAATTTATACCCGGATTTTCTACTATTGCACAACCATTACATAAATATGCACCCACTGCAAAAGAACAACGATCGCAAAAATTACAAGCTACACTCATTACATTATCGTATGATGAACTTCATGTATTTCGGAATGTGAACGATGGCATTTAAAATTACAATAATATCAATTTACTATTCGATACATTAAAGGAAAGCACAATATCGTAGCTGATTATTTATCTCGCTCACCAGTAGATAATGAAATAAATGATAAAGACAATTATACTCTAAAAAAATCCAGATCAACACAAACTGATAATTATATGAAGACACAAATCATTGCATCTGTTATGACTCGTACACAAGCAAAACAATAACTTATTGGAAGAACTGATCGTCAATCGATATACCAGTCGATCATTCCTGCGTTTCAAGACCTAATCAATTACAAACATCAGTGATCAACAGTGATTCTAATAAAATATTCCCATTTACATTAGAACAATTGAAAGAATTACAACACCAAGATAAAGAATTTAACAACATAATTCAAAATATAAAGAATCATAAGGGGTATTTTAATAAAAATAGTATGTTAATGAAGAAAGCATTCTCACCAGTTTCAGCTATACCTAAAGGACAAATACGTTTAGACATAATTAAAACTTATCATGATACACCTGTAAATGTAAAGTCGGTAATCTTGTCCTTATTAAAGCATTAAACATGCGAAACAAATTCGACATAAGATATGAAGGATCTTTCAAGATTATACAACAGCTCAGAAGGAAAATATTCATCGTTAAACACATTAAAAACACTCATTAATTCGACAAGCTATAATAGATGTAATTATACTCTTATTGGAACGATAAAACATGGATTATAGCTATTTCACACTTGTGTTAACTCATCATACTTGTCTATGTAACGTGAGAGATACAAATATATATACAAAAAAGAATTTCTTTTCATTTTATTATTATCATTGTTTTTTTTCGTTTATACATAACACGACAAAAGTGAACTTTTCAAAAAAAAGTGTATGTTCAACACGTTTTAGAAATTGTTACATTCCATCATACGAATGATTATTAAAAAGAAACCACTCATGCAAACTAAAAAAGGTGGAATTTGAAAACAAATTACAAGAAGCATATCGATATATTTACAATGGATGCATTCATCGACGAAGCCAAATTAACAACTAATTTTTCTATGGATACAGAAGATGATGCATTATCGCACAAGTCTGCAACATTACAAGTTGAATTTATTCGTCCAAACACCATTATTATCGTTTATATCGATAACAGCGTTTTTTGTTTTCTTCGCTCCTACATATGCTGTTGAACGTACGTGGTTTTCTTTTCTTATTTCTTGTTGTTTTTCCTTATTTTTTTTACTTTTCTTCTTTGTTCTCATGTGTGCAGACATACATTTTTTTAAGGGGTTAGATTGTTAGAGGCTTCATTATTATATATTATACTTTCTTCCTTTTTCGTTTCTCTTTCTTCTCTCTTCTATCTCTCTCCCTGAATATATCTTCTCATTCTTCTTAGTTTATTTTTCTTTGATATGATATGTATTCGTTGGTTTCTTTATTCTATTTTGTCTTCATGTTTAAACTCTAGGTATTTTCCTTTGATATATATATATATATATATGAGTGAATTGCAACTTTTTGGTACGATTGAGATTTTAGCTGCATTTGACCAATAACTTTTGTTTCACTCAACCGATTTGGACGATTTTTTTACATGTTATTAACCTCTTACTGTCCACACCCACACCACGTTTCAGCTCTTTACTTCATACTGGCGCTGAGTTATAAGGAATATATTACAAAAAAAAGTCATTTTTTGATGACATGTGCAAAGAAAAGGAAATTTTTTGACTATAATAGAACAAGAGAAAAAGGGTATAAATAATCTAGTATGTACAGCTTCGACACTCTTTCATAATATATAATTTATTTGAATTTTATTTCTTCTTTTCCCTCTCTTTCAATATCCACATTATTTTATAGACACTTATATGTTTTTGTGCAGAGTGACACAAACTCATTTCTAGCTCTCTTGGCGATAGAGCTAGCGGCGCGCAGACCATATGTGAAGAGAGAGAACTTTTATAGTAACCAGCTGGCGAGAAAAAGTGCTCTCTTATAAGCTTTATTTCAGAGAAAGAATAACAGGACTTTCTATTAAAAAAAGTCATTATACTCACTTTGTAGAGTGATATTTTGAAAATTGCGTACTCTATAACTCTCCATTAGGTTGTTCGATTTGGCTCAAAGTTTTATAGTAGATGTAAAACAAAAAGTTGTATAAGCGGTAAAAATTTCAGTCTTTGATCTTGTACCGTTCAGAAGAAATTTATAGTATACTGAAAAATGTAGAGTGACGCTTTTCCCCTAGATATGTCCACTTGAATCCTCTAGCAAATATTCTTTTTAAATACACCTCAGCTCAGCAAAAAGCAGTGAGCATATCTGTATATTGTGAGGTTTTTCTGATTTTGTAATACTGGTTAATTGAATGGAGCCTTTTCACTATATAATGTACATTTTATCATTGAATTTAGCAGAAACTGAACTATACTTCGTGTATCTCGCTTAATATACAGTAACAAGTGTCGGGAAAATTTTGCCACGTAACACAGACATAGCGTGTAATAAAATGCACTACTCAGAAATTGTTTAGGTCTACTTTCATTTTTCCGGGGCAATCTTACCAAAAAGTTGCAATTCACTCATATATATGTGTATGCGTGTTTTCTTCAAAAGGTCAGGTAGAGAGTAGAGATATACGTGTGTGATATGTGTGAGTGCATTTTTCGTTTTGAAATAAAATAAAAAGACGAAGATCTAAAATTCGACCTCTATTAGTATCTAAAGACGGTGAAACACATCATTTTCTACTAGAAAATCTTACTTATGCTCAATTTTATTCTGTACTTGTTTCATGATATTTTTCTGTTTATAGCAAGTAGACATCCCTTATTTTCATCTCAACTGATTCTTTTTCAAATAAATGTTCAAAAATTATGATTATTGTTTTGTTATATCTAATTATTTCTAAGAATAATTTCTCTTTATTCTCGTCTAGCAGAGAAAAAAAAGATGATGACGGTTGATTAATGTTTAACTACCAATGATGATGCATTACTCTTTTTTTTTTTTTTTCTCGATTTCTGACTTTCATTTAAGTGTCTCAACAACATTTAAACTTGGTTGCTTATTAGATTACAGAATATAAGATTATCTGAAAACGATGGCTGTGACAATTCTACCGTTCGTACAAGAAGTATTGATTCGATATGTTATGTCTACCTATTTAGCAATGGGTGTTATGGGTAATTTGTGTAATTGCATGATATTCAGGCAAAAATCGTACCGTCGCATTCCATGTTCAACCTATCTTCTTGCTCTCTCTGTTTTCGCGATTATTTATTTGATTTGGTCAGTTTCTCCACTTCTCTATACACTTGATCATTTTGTTCCAGAATCACAATCGTTGGCCTATTGTAAAATGAGATTATATGGTAGTCATATTCTCGGACAGTTTGTTCGTAGTCTAGTCGTGTTTGCTTGTGCCGATCGATTTTTTATGACGCAGACAAGTGTTCGTATACGATCTTGGAGTTCAATTAAAATTGCAAGAAAGCTTATAATCATTATGATTCCAGTGTGGTTAATAGCAGGTTTTCATTTACCGGTTTTTATGGATATACGAAACGGTGTTTGTGGTCTTTATGACTTCTACAAATTGTTTTATGCAATTTACCAACTTACTCTAGTTGGTATTTTACCACCATTATTAATGAGTATCTTTAGTTTTCTTACCATTTATAGTCTTCATCACATGCATGGTTATCAGACACATATTAGAAGAAAAGATCGTGATCTGATGCGAATGCTAATTGCAGAAATTATCGTAAACATCTTTACATCAATTCCCTTTTCAGCAAATCTTGTGTATGGAGCAGCAACATATTATGTTGTTGATAAAAGTATTCAACGACTTGAAATTGAATCTTTCATTACTTTCTTCTCTCAATTTCTTATTCATATACTTAGTGTTGCTCCATTTTATCTATTTATAATAGCATCAAAATCATTTCGACATGAATTTATTTGTACAATAGTCAAGTGGTGGCATAAATATATTCCACGGCAAGTTCGAGTCGTCCCATTAAACATATGAAACACTGCCGGACCGTAATTTGTACAGCAGTTGAATATGAACAATAAAAATATATTTAAGAAACTGACAGTAACCTTGTCAGCTGGGTAAGCTTAAGATATAAACGCGACAATGTCATGGTTATCAATCGAAATCATACTTCAGTACCTCAAAATGAGATGCTGTTCGCATCAAGCTCAGCAATAGGCTAACTTGTAATAAACATTTCAGACATTGTGGACAAAGTTTCTCTCTCGTTTCAAAACCGATTATCATACCTCTAATATTCTCTCAGTCGTCAGTATTGACTGATATTCAAATGTTTTTAAAATAAGTTCATGCATTTGTTGACTAAACAAACGAATTATCTACGATAATATGAAAATAAAAATCTTCATGTCCTAATCAATGATAGTCAGATGCCGATTGAAGAAGGTGTTGGAAAAGAGAAGAATAAATTGGATGACAATGGTGAAATCTACTACGACCATATCGTATAGTCGAGAGTGAATGCACGATAGCAAACATACCGTCTGTTTTTTGCGTCGATTTTGCAGACTCATTGAAGAATCAATTTTTTTAAATGTGGATATGGACAGATTCATGGTGAGTATAGTTGCGTTGTCAGGTTTGTCGATATCTTTTCGAGACAAACATGTATTATAAGAAAGATTTGATCACATGTCTATGAAGATCAATACATAAAAGTTTTCTCTTAGGCAAAATCTGAACTAATTTACAAGGCGAAGATATCTTCAAAAGAAATACTTCGTGTAGATCAGTGACACGTGCTCAGTTTATTTTATATTCAGCTCACTTATCAGTGACTTATCATTGAGGGTGTGGGTGTGTGGGTGATAGTATGGGTGTGATTGGAGATAAGATCCCTAGTAGCAGCCACACCCGGACCAAAAAAAACCATTTGAATATGAGTTTCTATAGGACGGCATGCGACATGAGATATTTAAAAGTACTCTATCCCATGAAACATAAGAATTTTTGGACTTCGTCTCATCTTATGTTGAATAAAACATTGTGAAACATGTCCCATCCCATAGGACCGTTTTTTATCCCATCTCACTCCACAAGGAGTTCTGAGGTGTGCACTTTTCTCAGTACCAAATATGAAAACGAGAAAATAAAAACTATAATATCGAAATAACGATTGAATCAGCACTTCAAGATAAAAGCCAAATAAGTATGTATGTACGTGCGTATACAGGATTTACTGTCGTAAACAATCTTTATAAGGCACGCTTTGTTTACATGCAAATTTTAAATAGACTATAATTAAATTCGAGCTATCTCATTAAAATTATATTCATTCGTCAATTTAAAAAATAATCATCTCAGATATTTATTTGTTCAACTGTTTTTCTTTTCTTTTTATCCCCCCACCCCCAAAATAATCTACTACTGTCAAAGTTGATGCTATTTTGTCTTTACATGGATACTCGTTGATAATTAAAAACCGAAGCGGTAACTCTTGAAAAGAGTAAATGGCAAGAAACAGCGCTGAGAAGAAAATAGGGTGGGGAAAGAAAAAATGCACTCAGAGACAAATGATGTGCGTGCAATTGGGACAAAGTTTTAGGAGTATAAACTAATAGACAAAGAAAGAACAAACAAACTAGAGAAACCATTTATTGAGTTTATGATTTCCCTGTAAAGAAAAACATTCTTCGAAATGTTTTACGATCTCGACATTCTCCAAAAATTTTCTCAAACGCGCATTCCCGCACACGGATACATTCTGTATCTCTGCATTCGTGTAACTGTCACATTAGACAAAAAAACAGGTTTTATCGAAATCTGATCATTATGATATTATCTGAATAATGATCAAATACCATAGAGAAATAGAGCATCGTTTATACTATCTCTGAATATAAAAATAAAGTATCCTACAGCTTACTCTACGGTAATAAAGAATTACTGCCTCTATTTTAGGATTGTCCTAAGTAAGAAGTGTTCTGACTACTTCTCAAGGAAAATTGCCTATTCATGTTCTTTAATATTTCTTAGACTGTAATATAAATTAGAAATAATGAAATTTAAAAATAATTCTAATGTCATTATGCGATGATCTCATTCTAGTTTTAATATCGATTCTGGTGATCTAAACATAAGAATATGTAATTTACATAATTTCAGATCAGTTTTACGTTACATTGCGAAACTTTGAAACTAAAATAAACTTTAATCATGATGAAAAAAAAAGGGAAATTGCTTTATCTTTATGTTCTTTCAAGTTTACTTTTGTGCTCCATTTTTACTTTATGAAAAAAAATTTTTCAGGTGTCATTGGCAATAAAAACTTGTTTTTTGTAGAAAAGAAAATGTTTAACTTAGTCGTTTCCAACTTTATCTAAATAAATTTTTATTCGATTTGATTTTGAAAAGTTTGAGTAAAACTATATTAAGCAGTATCTTGCAATGTTAATTGAAATGTAAAAGTTAATCAATTGATAGTATAATTCAATCGAGTAAGCGATCTGTAAGTAGCATATTGTAATCATGTCCGACCTCAATCATTATATAAAACTAGACGTAACAAACAGAATGGCGGCCGTCAGTTGAACAGTCAGAGCATGAGCTATGGACTACAAATTATTTTCAGACTAGTCATGTACTCAGACGTTTTGAGAAGAAGGCTAAACAAGACATACCGTGGTGACTAGGAAAACGACTAGTCCTGTTACCTGTTTTTTGCATGTTTGAGTAATTATCTTCTCAACTGCAGTACATATCATTGAAAGTGCACACATAAAAGAAATCCTATCGGATCATTTCGAGATCGATGGTACTAGGGTGTGAGTGTCAAAACATTGGAAGTGAGATCTACATCCACACCCAGCAAATAGTATGACTATGCATTTTTAGAAGTCGTGATATAATATGTTACTGTCAAAGAAAAAACGATACATGTAAAATACACGATGTAGATGCAGCATATATTTCAGTAATCTTTGGTATTTTCGTAAGCGAAAAAAATTGGAATTATATTATCTCTATTTCAAAGACAGAATTGAACTAGTCAGAACATAATGATAGCCGAAAAAATATTTTTGTCTCATGTGAACAATAGCATATTTTTCCCAGTAATTTGATAGTAGTAAAATGACGATTTTTCACAGTGAGAATTAGTAAAAAAATCTCTCGTCGTCTCTTTGTGCAGATAATCATTAAAACATTTCATTTCTTGTGATTCGTGAAATTTCAAACGTTTAGCACTTTTTGTTTACGAAGAATTGAGAAAAGAACTCAAAAAAAAAATATAAATATGGTTTTTTTTTTCTTGTCACTGAGTTCTTCATGAATTAATTGCATCTTTACATTAAAAGAGGAACACTTTTTTCTTTGACAGTTCTTCACAAGTAGCAATTTGTCAAAACAATTCTGCGATGAATAATTCTACGGATGGCATCGTATTCTCTCCAATGGTGGAGAATGGACGATGGCTCAAACTAGTGATCTTTGCTATTGTTCAAGTGCCTTCGTGTGTCTGGGCAATCTTTCTTGTCTATAACTTGACATTCAATTCACGTTTGCGTCAATCGTTGTCTAATCATACTGTTCTTCTCTTGTTAGTAATATGTCTTATCTTCAATATTAATGTTTTGGGAATTCTCGAAGATTATTGGTGTCGTTCATATACTTGGCCAGCATCGAATTTATTCTGTTCCTATGCTAATATTTCTTGCTATGTTCTCACTACTAATAACTTGCTGATTATGGTCTTTGCTTCTATCGAATGACATAATCTTATTTTTCACACTTATCTCACTAATTCACCAGTAAAACGACTTGTTTTCCACTATGCTCCGATGATTTTGATTCCACTATATACATTACTCTTCTACATTGGAACCATTGCTTTGTATCCTTGTGAAAGTATATACGATTATTTTCAACATTTCTGTCTTTTGCCATGTTATTATATTGATACAATAATTCCAGCTATTGAAGCAATTGTCAATGTTGGATTACCATTTGTAATCATACTGATTGCATCAATGTCACTCTTCATACGAGTTCTCTTGCAAAAACGCTCTATGTAATTACAAGTCTACAAGTGGAAGCGCAGATCGGAAGATAACATTACAATTATTATCAATTACACTTCTATATCTTATTTTATGGATGCCGTTAAATATAATATTAGTAATCAATGTATTTTGGTTACTCACTTTTCTTATCGAACAACAACTAAACTACATCTATTTAATGTCATTTATCGTCCAATTACTTTATCAATTCATTGCACTGTTATCGTATCCTGAAATGTTGCGCAATATTCGGCCAATATTTCTGAATATCGTGACATCTGGTCATATTGTTCAACATAATTCTATCCCACTTACTCATATTCGAAATAAAAATTGATTTTCACTTTTTTTTTCAATTAACTAACAGAACACATTTAATGGTAGGGCTCCTTTTTTCGTAAGGTGTGGATGAGGCTACTCATTTCACACTCACCCACATACTATTCAATTAAGTAAGCAAAACTCATCCATAGAGTTTTGTCATATATACATTCAATTTATGTTATTTCTTCATTGAATAATTATAAAATATTGAGTAGGGTAATACTATCAACATTTTAGCTAAGAGTTTAGGATAGTTTATTCGAAAAGAAGTACAACATTTTGAAGAATATAATCTTGATGATGATTTATGTGTCTTGTAATGTTGCTTTTTTTTACATTTCGACATGTAGCGTGTGGGTGTTAGTCCTCTCTTCAGTAACACTTACACTCACATTTTCCAATATGTACATCGACGTTGTCGGCTTGATTTCAAGAAGGTTGTTCATGACCAATATTTGCAAATCTCCTGAATTGTTGAATTATCTTGAATCAATTTATTGAAGAACAGAAAATTACAAATTGCAGAAATCAAGCATTTTGATGCATCAATATGAAACTGCTTTGTCGTAAAACTATTTTTCATCCAAAAATCGACATTTTCATCTTGATCTTTCGCCTGAAATTCGAGTTTCTCACTGTGACATCCTTGTCTGAAGAATGAAATTGTAAGAATAGATTGTCTGATTGTATCCAAAATGAATATTCGAGCTTAAAAAAAGTTTGATATGATTAATGACGGACCTGATTCATTACTGATAAATAGTATCGCAATAACAAAAAGCGTTATCTTACTCCGTCAAGCAACGGCACTGTAGAAGAAAAGTGTGGGTGTGACATGGCTGGAACCAGTCGAAAATTTTCGGATCGGATTGGACTGGGCCCATCAATTACCGGTCGGTCAAAATTCTTGGCTTGATCAGCGAAAAATAAGCAAAAAATCGGTCGGTCCAAACTTTTGTTTTGACTGGCAAAAATCGGTCAGTCACAATTCTTGATTTGACTGGCAAAAAACCAGAGCACTGCATATATTAACTAGCTAGTCCGTTCTTTAGCGAAACAGTTTGCTGCTTCAGTTCTACACAGAGAAACAATATCAAACTTATATAATTCTTGAAGTCTCTAATACCAAGAACTCCTGTTTAAGTTCGTCACGTTTAGTATGCCAATATTAAGAAAGAAAGAACATTTCTTTCAAAAAGTTACAACTAGAAACTTACAGCAAATATCGTATAAAAACAGCTAACTATTCTTCGGGTTTTCTTTTGAATAATGATACGATTTCTGTACCATTGATAGATTTCACTTGTTTTTATTTGAAATACTTCGTTACTTTAGGCAGTTGAAAGGTATCTGAAACTGAAATAGGATGCTACTGCAGACTAAAAGATAAGGCGAGCTAACATCCAAGATTTTTACATTAAACTTTTTTTTAAGGTTTGTTAATATCTAAATTTTATCGCAGTTGCATAATGTTATTAATTAGAAAGATCTTGACGACAGAACTGATATTCTATTAGTATTTTGTTATAAAAGCATGAGCTGAATACTGATTGCTATCGGCATTCTGTGAAAATTGGCCACAATTACTCTAGAAGAGTGAGCCCGAAATTTCGAGATGTAAAAAGTTAAATTTAGATGTGAGTGTGGGTGTAACTAAATGGGGAGATGATGTTCACTCACACCCACCCCCTCAAGTTGATGGCAAGGAAATCAAGGGCGAATAAATATTTGAATAACATGTTCAAAATGTGGCTGATCCAAGAGGAAAAGAGCTGATTTTTTTAATTTTAAAACAATTCTAAATTAAAAAAATCAATTCACAATCAAGAAAATCAGTTGTCAACCAAAAGCTGCGAAAAAATCACCAAAATCAATCCGAAATCAAGTCAAATTCAAAGAAAATCAAAAATCTAAATTATTCTCTTCTTGAATACTGTGTCAGTCCAAAACTGGTGATGCTTTCAAGAAAAAAATTTCAAAAACAAGTTAATCGAGTTTTTATATCATCAAATTGTTCGAAGTAGTCGCTCCAGTTATTTACACACAATTTTAAAAGTAATAAAAACGTGCAATCATGGTTGGAAAAAGCTTAACGACTTTTAGAGAAAAGCATACAATGAGCACCTTGAAATCTAGTTTATGCTTTAGAAACTAGAGAATTTGAGAGTTTTAGATGGAAAGGATGAACGATTCGTACGTAGAATACAGCTTGAGACGGAAAAAGTTTCTCCACTTGAAGCATTGAACAAATCTCTGCTAGCTTTTTCCCTCTTGAGCTATATTCTACTTAAGAATCCTTCATCCTTTTCCTCTAAAACTCTCAAATTATTTAGTTTGTGAAGCATAAATTAGATTTCGGAGTGTTCATTGTATGCTTTTCTATAAGTCGTTAAGCTTTTTCCAATCATGACAGTGTGTTTCTATTATTTTAACAATAAGATAATTGCACAAGTACGCTCAGCTTCATATCGTGTAGAATCGCCTACGCAAAATTCATCTAAACGGTGCAACATTTTGCCAATACCATATTTACTATTGGAGATCCAAACAATAGACTCATTGGACACATCAACTAGTTTAAGAGAACTGCCTGAATCGAAAGGCAATCAGACGACGAAATAATATTCTCATTCCATTTAATACCATAGAATGATGAACTTCTACTGGCTGCAGAAATTCAAGGATGTGTGAAAAGAGAACAGAAAGCAACTGGAATGTGAAATAGTAGAGTATAGCTAAATAAACATCACGGATGTGATTCGTACCAACGGTACTCGTTTAATTTGTCATCAAAATTGTTTCTCTATTATTCTTTGAATGTTTCGTTGTTAGAAAGAATATACGTTCGTGAATTATCATTATGGAAATGATCATTCGGCGATATATTCTAATGAATATTACGTTGGTATTGTGCTATTGTGTGCTTTGATAAATAGCGTTAAAACTAGACTTTATTTAAAAATTCGCTCAGACCAATAGACCGATTCTGTCAGTATCTCAATAGTGGAATTCAGAAATTTTCAGCGACAACGATCTTTCATATGAAAAACTAGATTTCTATGGCAACAACTCTGGATAGTCACAAGAAGAAAGTGTGTCTCAAATACTTTTGCATTTTCGTGTATTTCAATATTTGTATTATTCATGTTGTTACCATCATTGATGTCACGTTTTGATAGAAAAACGTTGCTGCTTGCTTGCAATAGCATCTAGATATCTCAAAATGATGCCAATCCTGTGTCAGAACGAAATTCGGTTCCAAGATACGTTGGAATTGAAATCAGTCTCAAAGAACCATGGCTTAGGTCACATCAAGAATGTGTTTTCACATCATAACATATCGTGAAGTATTTCATATCTTAATATTTTTAAATAGAATCTGTCAATG
This sequence comes from Rotaria sordida, assembly GCA_905250125.1. Lineage (NCBI taxonomy): Eukaryota > Metazoa > Rotifera > Eurotatoria > Philodinida > Philodinidae > Rotaria > Rotaria sordida. The sequence goes on along the minus strand of CAJNOL010001401.1, from coordinate 43,912 downwards.
TGTCAATGTATCTATATTGTTTACGTATCATTCTTTTTGTTAACGTTATACACCACTGAAATAATTTTGTCGAAAGAAAAATAAATCAAAATTATCTGAGTCTGAGTGAATGAAACCTTGTTGATCATTTTAAACCGATGCATTAAAAAGAAATTCTTTGATTTGGTGAAATTCTTTTTCTTTTTATCTACTGAAGAATTTCATATAAAACAAACAAAACAGAAAAGAAATTTTATTTATTTTCGGGAAAAACAAATTTATCTCAGCCAGTTCTGAAAGCGAAATTGACTTGTAGAGTAAAAACTTCAACGAAAGAATGATCATGTGTATCATCCATTTTTATCACCATTATTCCATATGTTTTTTATTCAAAATTTCTCATTTTTACCATTGAAGTCATATGTAAACTTGTCTTTTTTTATACTATTTAGACCTTTGGATATCTATAATTACGATCTGAATATGAATCGTAGAAGAAATAGCCAAATTAGATGATCGGATTCAATTATCAGAGCAAAGTGCCATTCGACTGAATCTTTGTTTTAAATAGACAAAAAATGGACAATATGGATATTGCTTGATGTTAGAGCTTGGCTTTTTTTCGTTTAAAAATCGAACTACTTTTTATTGAATGTCAAGGACAAGAACTCAGAAGATTATAAATTGGCCTAATAACTCTTGGGTATGGGTGTAGGGGTGTGGGATTGACACTCACACCCATAAGCACATCTACACCCACACCACTCCGACACCCTCTACCCACACCCCCGCACCCATACCCATACTCACACCCGCACCCACGCCCACACCCTAACACGGACGACAACCAAGGTTATTATTGTTTATGTGCATCTGGGTTCAGTAGTACACAATACCAATTCGATCATCGACTTTGCAAAAAAAATATTTGTTGGAGTAATGGTACTTATTCTTTCTTTATGGTCAAGAGTGATAATCCATCGATTTTATAGGCACATGTGTGGAAATATCAACCACAACATTGAACTGTACATGTGCACCTGGTTGGAAAGATAATCAGTGTGAAAGAAAGGTTGACTATTGTTTTAATATCACATGTGAAGGTAAAGGTATTTGTCGTTCATTGTTAATGAATTACACATGTGAATGTTTTGATGAGAGTCATTCTGGTCGACATTGTGAAATAATTGCTGAGAAAATATTTATCTAAAGGATTATTTCGAAATCATTTACTTATATTGCCATCATTGCTATGACAATAGTGGCAATTTTTGTTGTGATTATGGACGTATTGAAATATTGTTTTGGTATTGATCCAACTCGAAAAGAACTGAAACGAATTCAACGAGAAAAACAAGCGAAAAAACGTAAACCTGTTATTCAAAGATTTGTTTATGTCAATGCACCACCGTCAGCAGTACCATTATCTGAACAACCAATTTCGGCTATTGATGAGACAGTTGTTTAGAAAAAAAGACATAAATTAGAAGATGTTCAATCTCTTTGATATTATATAGTGAAATGTACTTTTAGTGTGCAATTAAAATTCTGTATCCAGGACGACGCCTAAGTTATCGTACCGACCTTGAGACAAAACAGCCTTCGAAAACATGTTGTTGCATCATTGCAAATAACGTGTCATCAGAGATAAGTGTTAGTCAATTTTTCACGAACATATTGAATACGATGTATTACGTTTGTTTTCTATCAAACAGATGGGATCAGATGTCAAAAAGATGAAGCCCCTGTTGGTTTCAGTATATATCATGTATGTAATCCTTCTTAAAAGGTTGTGTATAGGCAGCTTTAAAGAGTAAATATTAATTGATGAAGCGCCTGGATTAATAACATGTACAATATTTACTATGGATTTTAAAAAGAGATTATTTAGATAATTTTGATTGCTAGGATGCAAAAGATTAAAAAGAAAAAACGGA